>CM076573.1:757800287-757969807 GCA_034641835.2 Pinus albicaulis | reverse complement strand
GTTTGAGATAATGCCTCCATTATTGTGCTTACTTAGTTTGGATTGGGTTGTTGAGGAAGTTGAGAGATTCTCTCAACTTCTCTCTCTAAGATTAGCATTAGTTCAACTATATATATTTGATGTATCTCTGATTATTGGAATATATAGAAATTATTATTGTGTGTTATTCCTGTGCGTTTCTCCTCTCTCATAATTTCTACTATGGTATCAGAGCCAAGTTGGGCTTAATCCCTCATGGGAGTGCCCAGGAAGATGAAAGAGTTTGAGAGAGGTTCTCTGTACGTAGATTAGAAGTGTTGAATTATTTTGTTTGTAAGAGTGTGTGTTCATATCACCTCATATCACCTCAACTTTGGTGGTAAGTGGAGCGTAGGGTCGCCACCTGGTTAGAGAAGTACGTGCTTTGCGAATGTAGTGTCGTCTGACAAGATTGATCAAAGGAAAATACAACTGACAAGATCGATTGAAGGAGAAATATAGGTATTTACTAGTGTAAGGGATATATGAGATTTGTAAGATATTGACGCCCAATAAAAGCATTGAAAAAAAACCATTAGTAAATTTTCAACGATATATTTTGGCCGAACAGCCCGGATCACTCGAAGGGCGACTTATAACAGCAATGGAAAATTACGCGATCAGTAAAATCTTTGAAAGAACCAATGGTAGAGGAGCTTCAGCGAGATATTTTCACCGCAAGGCTGCATTTGTTGTTTGGTTTTCCATTTCATGTGAATTAGTACACCAACTGCGAATCGATCTGAAGGTACGATATTCCAGTGTTACATTTGCAGATGCAGTTCATCAATCATCAAGGCCATGCCCGATTTTCCGTTTCAATGAGCGGTGGTCATCAACAGCGATGCTCTGCAAATATATCGAGTCCACATGGGCACCAGGAATGAGGTCCTATGGAGTTTCTGTTTTCCGACGGATACACTTCTGTCGAGACAGAGGTTGGTCCAGGGATCAAATCTCATTAGAAACGCAGTGGAAACGGACTTCTTGTCTGGCAATTACAAGGTTTCATTAATTGACTGGGACCTAGTGCTCGTTTTGGAGCCTTCGAGGATTTTGTATGAGTCATGCCAATTCTATATTTCAGAAAAATAATAAGGATCATTGAATGTTATCCCTTACTCAGCCTTGAATTTTTGGCATTATATTTTAATTTGGGCAGGCAATTGGAATTCGACAACCAAGGCAATGGAGGAGCCATAATAGATTCGGGTGCTACATTCACTGTCTTAAACGAAGAAATCTTCAACCAGATTGAAGGTGAGTTTGCTTCTCAGACTGGATACATAAGAGTTGGTGATGTTGAAGCTAGCATTAGCATGGGACTGTGTTACAATGTGTCTGGTGTAAAGAATATTGTGTGGCCTGAATTTTCATTTCATTTCAAAGGTGGTGGCTCAGATATGGTACTATCTGAAAGTGTGATGGCAGAGGTGTAGTTTGAATCCATTAATTTGTTCATCCCGAGTCGATTTATAGGCAAAGAAGAATTGTGTGGAATATAGTGTGGAGTTTAAGCCTTATATTTATTGCTATGAGAGTTGTATAGAAGAGAACCAATTATTGAACAAATTAGCATTATTTAAATTAGTCGTTCTCTATGTTCTACAGGGACGAGAGAACAATTGGCTAATCTGATTGTGTGGGTTTGTTATATGCTGATATTGTTGTGCTACGGGCCAAGAGCATCAGTTACAGGTTACAGGTATCAGTGTGAAGCAGGTCAAGTTGTTAGATTAGCTCTTGAACACATTCAATATTCAGACCATTTGCCTAGCCACTGATGGATAGCTGAAAGCGAAATATCCGACAGATGGTGATTGGTCCATAGGATGGTTCATCACTTGTCAGCTTTTATCGCAGAAGCCCCGACGAGCCGAGTTGTCAATACTGTTGATCTTGCAAAGTTCATTATTGCTGGTCATAAACAAATGTATTTTAAATGGGTTGAATGGTAGCTCGAAAATGGTGGAGAAAAGAGCGTTTTCTATGAGATCTCAGAGTGGATACAAATGTTAATGAAGACCAGAGCAGAAAAATGTTTGTATTAAATTAGTGTGTTCTCCATTTCTGTAATGGAGGCATTAAGGGGGGGTGTTTGAGATAATGCCTACATTATTGTGCTTACTTAGTTTGGATTGGGTTGTTGAGGAAGTTGAGAGATTCTCTCAACTTCTCTCTCTAAGATTAGCATTAGTTCAACTATATATATTTGATGTATCTCTGATTATTGGAATATATAGAAATTATTATTGTGTGTTATTCCTGTGCGTTTCTGCTCTCTCATAATTTCTACTATAAGGTTTTTTATAATGTCAAATTTAGAATACAGTAACTAACTTATGGAAGGTCAATTGAGAGGATGTGTATATATATGAATTCAATGATGTAATACTTATTAAAAGGGCATTTTCAAGATAAAAGTAACTAACTTATGGAATGCCATTTGAGGGGATATGTATATGTATCAATTCAATGATGGAATACTTATTAAATGGGCATTTGCAAGATAAAATTTATAAACTTAGGAAGACAATATGAAAAAAATAGACAAAGGAAATAAAAGGAAAACAAGGATCCTTAGTGAAATATTAATTTACAATTTTTCAGAACAAGTAAAATTGAATGATAGAGGGAAGTGATTTTAGAGAAATCACATTCTAATAATAAATGTTATTGGAAGGTATGTTGAACCATTTTGATAATTTAATAAATTATTCTAAATATAGGATAAACATACAATACTTGCTTATAAGAATATTTTGGATGGTGAATATAATAATATTACTGATGTTTATAAGTTATTGTTAAAAAATTATTTTTACAAAATAAAAGTAGTGATAGTAGGAGAGTTGTTACAATAAAAATTCCATAAGGGGAAATTGATTATTTAACAATAAAAATATTTGGATTAATTTTATATATATCTTGGGAATGTAATGATTATGGAATACGTAATCAATTTTAATAATATGCATCTACAAGAATCTACATTGGAAAATGAGTATTTTACAAAGAAATTTTGGAATTGCAAGCTTTGAGAGAAATTTTTTTGTAAAAGAGAGCATTTATGTTAAGGCCCTTGGGCCCCTATATTAAGGCCCTAATAAGAATTCATAATTATTGTATTTTTAATATTAGGAGGTTTTCTAGAAACTTTGATTGCAATTATTCCCTTGTCTCCTACACACACACACTCAAGGAGATCTAGTCTTAGGATAATCACATCTTTTCATATACATTGTATTCATTGTGAAATTAGGTATACCCCTTGAAGTGGAATGGAATTATTGGATTCTTATAATTTTTAAGGCACATGGTTCATAACTTAATAACTTGTATTAAATAGTTTTCTTATTGTGGATTCTCATTTGAGGCATTTCATTAAGAAAGAAAAATAAAAAATTTCACCATTAGTGTAATTTAGAAAAAAAATCAACAGAAAATTGTTAATCAAGGAAATCATAAACCCATTATGCATTTCCTCTATTTGCAAGTGTTTATATTTTAGTGTAGTTAGTTCCATATAAGTTTGTATAAAGATCCTAAATTTTCCACTAGTCAAAAACCTTTATCCATGAACAAGTGACAAAATAGAACTAGACTAAAAAAACATATACTACTTAAAAAATAGAAATAGACTAAAAAAAATATACTACTTAGCATGATTGAAATTATGGATTCAAAAAGAGGGAAGACATTGAGATCAGAAAGAATATAAATTATATTTCCTTCTCCTTCCCACTATTTCTCTCACAACAAGAGATGCATTATGCGTGAACTTCATCAATGACATGATGTGTTGTAAGGTTTCCAACTTGAATGATAATTTTTTACCTCTTCCCCAATTAAGCTTGTAGTTTCTCCTAAGGAAATTTTAGTGCGAGAATAAGTTCTCATGGAATCGTGTTTGATGCATAATTACCATTTTTTTTAGTTCGAACTATATCCAATTATATTCCACATTGGTAGGTTTTATTTTATTTTCACTTGGTTATAAAAGATTAATAAAAATATGTTTTATTTCGGAGGTCCTTGCATATATGTAGATGATTATGTTCCATCCAAAGTCCAATATTGAGGAGAGTGAAGATGCACCTACAACATTAGCTCATGTTTCTTTTTCAACTCATATAGAATTGGAAATGGTCATAAAAGTTTCCCCAACTAATGTATGAATTTGTTGAAGGATCTAAGGAAATGTATTCATTATGAGATTCTTAATGTATGGTCCATGTGTTATGCATGATGTTAGAATCATAAAATGGTAGAACTCAATCCTTGAGCTAATAGAGAATTAATGTATATATTATCATTAACCCTCCTTTCTAAACACACAAACATATCTCTTATTATCAACTCCAAGGTAATGGAAGCTTGAAAAACATTACATCTTTCCAAAATATTTTCTAGCTCTATGGTATTTAAGAAAAATGAGCCCACAATGTTTCTTGGCCTCATGTCATTAAATGTTGTGTAACTAGCTCCAAAAATAGGAGAAAAGAGATATCAACGCCTTAGAAATAAGCCACTTCGAGGGGGAAACCTCCAATACGTTACATGAATGAACAATTCTTGGATGATACAATTTAAAAAACCTCCTTTCTATATATAGGAGTCCATGTGGCCATAATGTAATCCTAGTGGGCCACAATGTAATCCTAGCTGACCTAAGAATAATAATTTAAGGGCACAATAATAACAAAATGGGGGTTACAAGGGTACAATAATAATAATAAGGGGGTTACACTAATAACAATAAGGGATTATACTAGTAATATAGGGACCTAACATGCCCCTCTCCTTCAAAAAAGTGTTGTCCTCAACGCTTGACTAGCTTTGGGTACTTTTGTGTAAACTTCTCATCCTCCCATGTAGAATCTTCAGTGGGTAATTTCTTCCACTTGATGAGATACTCTGAAACTGATCGATTCCATAGCTGTCGAGTTCTTGTTTCCGTGACCGCTTTAGGTTCCAATATGATTTTTCATTCCTCATCAAGTTCTGGCAATATTGTTTTAACTGGAAGATTTTGACCTATAACCTTCTTTAAGCATGAAACATGGAAAACTGGATGCACTCGCAAAGAAGCAAGAAGCTCCAATTTGTATGCCATAGTACCAATCTTTTGCAACACCTTGTAAGGACCATAGTACTTTGGCGATAATTTATTATCCTTCTTAACTTGCTTGAGGGACATTTGTTTGTATGGTTGTAGCCGTAAAAATACCCAATCTCCTACATCAAAACTTCTCTCGCTGCGATGTTGATCTGCCTGTTGTTTCATTCGATTTTATGCCAAATTCAGGTTATCCTTTAAGAGTTGGAGAACTTCTTGCTGATGCTCGATGTGATCTTCCACTGCTTGAACCTTTGAATTTTCCCTTAAAGATGATGTGATGGATGGTTGATGATATCCATAAAGTGCCATAAATGGGGTCATTTTTGCTGCAGTATGGAAGGAAGTGTTATACCACCATTCAGTGAGAGGTAACCACTTGACCCATTGTGTTTGTTTATTAGATACAAAACAACGAAGATATCCTTCCAAACATTTATTTACTATCTCAGTTTGACCATCAGATTGAGGATGATAATATGAGCTATGAGTTAATTGAATACCCAAACAAGAAAATAACTCTGTCCAAAAATTTCCAGTAAAAATGGGATCTTTGTCACTCACAATAACCCTTGGGCTTCCATGTAGCTTTTGAATTATGTCCATAAATGTAGTAGCAACTGTACTTACTTTAAATAGATGAGATAATGCACAAAAGTGTGCATACTTGGTAAGTATATCAACTACCACCATGATGACACTCTTTCCTTCGGAATTAGGTAAACGTGTGATAAAATCCATTGAAATCTCCTCCCAACATTGACTTGGAATGGATAAATGTTTTATAAGTCCCGAGGTCTTAATTGTCTCAACTTTATTCTGCTGGAAAACCAAAAATTCCGCCACAAAATTTTGAATATCAGATTTAAGTCCATCCCAAAAAAA
Source organism: Pinus albicaulis (assembly GCA_034641835.2). Classification (NCBI taxonomy): domain Eukaryota; kingdom Viridiplantae; phylum Streptophyta; class Pinopsida; order Pinales; family Pinaceae; genus Pinus; species Pinus albicaulis. Next base: position 757,963,785 of record CM076573.1, on the reverse strand, counting down.
TTCTTTCTTCACCCTGTGGTAAGTTTTTAAAAATCTTGAGTGTCCTCCTAAAGGAGAGGTGTGAAATTCGAGAAGAATCTTTTATTTTAGTTGGGAATTCTTACAAAGATATAATCAATCTTTGTACCATAAGGAATCATTTTTCCAACTAAATGTATAAGATGTACCAGGATCTTGCTGCAACTTTTGAATGAGTGTCCATACATCTTTGTCCTTCTTCCATTCATCTCTTGCTTCGGTTATCCAATCTTTTTGGATAATAGAAATGGCACAAAGCAATGCTTCCACCTCTTCATTCTTTCTTGAGAGTGCATCTGCAACAACATTAAGCTTTCCTTTTTTGTAGATTATTTCAAATTCATAACGCAACATCTTTGTGACCCATTTTTGATGCTCTTCTAAAGATAGTCTTTGTTCCAAAAAGTGTTTAAGACTATCATGATCAGTTTTTACCTTGAAGTGTCTTCCCATTAGGTAAGTTCTCCATTTCTTTAGTGCATGCAGTATTGTTAACATTTCCTTCTCATAAATAGGTTTCTGTAAATACTTTCCGTTGATTGGACGACTTTCAAAAGCAATGGGTCTTCCTTCCTGCATTAAAATGGCACCAATTCCATTTCATGAGGCATCACATTCCACAATAAAGATTTTTGTGAAGTCTGGCGTAGCTAAGACCAGTGCTAGGCACATTGCCTGTTTAAGATGTTCAAAGGCCTTAGTTGCTTCAGGAGTCCATGAAAATGCATCTTTCTTCAACAATGTTGTTAGAGGTGCTTCTATTCTCCCATAATTCTTAACAAACTTGTGATAATACCCTGTTAACACGAGAAATCCTCGCAACTGCTTTATGGTTGTGGGGAATTTCCATTCCTTAATGGCTTTAATTTTGTTAGGGTCTACTTTAACACTCTTGTGAGATACAATATGACCCAGATATTCCACCTCTTGTACTCCAAAGAAACATTTGGATGTTTTTGCATATAATTGTCTCTCCTGCAATAGTTTGAGCACCCTGTCAACATGTCCAACGTGATCCTTCCAAAACCTGCTATAAATTAGTATATCAACAAAAAATACTAGCACAAATTTTCTAAGGAAGGGTTTGAAAATGGAATTCATCAACCCTTGAAATGTAGAAGGTGCATTCGTAAGGCCAAAAGGCATGACCAAAAATTCATAATGACCCTCATGAGTTCGAAATGCTGATTTTGGAGTATCTCCAGTCTTCATTCTAATTTGGTGATATCCTGAACGAAGATCCAACTTGCTAAAATAAATTGCTCCATGTAATTCATCCAATAATTCATCAATCACAGGAATGGGAAATTTGTCTTTAATGGTGAGCTTATTGAGCTCCCTATAATCCGGACACATTCGCCATGATCCATCCTTCTTGTGTACCAATACTACGGGAGCAGAGAAAGAACTTTGACTAGGTTGAATTATACCCGCCTCTAACATTTCTGCAATCATACGTTCAATTTCGTTCTTTTGGAAGTAAGGATATCTATAAGGCCTGATGTTTGGAGGAACACTTCCTGGAATCAAATGAATAGCATGATCATGATCACGAATAGGTGGGAGTCCTTTGGAAGTTTCAAACACCTTGGAATGATTGTCCAAGACTTGTTGGAGATCTGCAGAAATAGATGATTTTGATGTTGGAACTTCTAGTGAGCATAATTGTGCAATTACGCCTCATTGTTCTTTATTTAGAAGCTTTGTCATGATATTAGAGCTTATTATCTTTCTTAGCTTCCCTACAATACCCCGTAATTCGACTTCCTTTCCTTCTGAAAAATAATTCAAGAAAATTTCTTGAAAATTAAAAGCTACCGTCCCCAAATATTGTAACCATTGTACTCCTAGTACAACATCAGCACCTCCCATAGGAATTGAAAGAATTGGATTAGTCAATATGTAATATTTCCCCATGGTTAGCTTGACATGATGGCATTTTCCAGAGAAATTTATAGTTCCTCCATTTGCAACCATCACTTGACATTCTTGTGCTGTGTATAGGAAACAATTTAATTCCTTGGCTACCTTACAATGAATAAAATTATGGGTGCTACCTAAATCAATCAACACTATTACCTTTTTCTTCTTGATATGTCCTTCTATCTTGAGAGTTTGAGGAGTGGTAATTCCTGCCAGTGCATTACACGATATGGTCGGATTCATTTCTTCCTCTTCTAGGGCTGGTTTCTGGTGTATATCCTCTTCTTGTTCATTTTCTTCTTCCTCTTCACAATCTATGTAAAATAATTTCTTCTCAGCACACTTATGACCTTTAGTGTATTTGCCATCACAACTGTAGCAAAGCCCTTTTGCTCTTTTTTCTTCCAATTGTTGTGGTGTCAACCTTGTAGGTTGTGGAAATCTAGACGTAGCAACACTTCCTTCTTTATAGAATTGAGTGGTAGGCTTCCTTGTCTCCATTATTTTACATTCAACTTTTCTTGCCAACCTGAATGCCTTCTCCAATGAATCTAGTTCCAGAACACGAACTTCATGTTGGATGTTATCCTTTAAAGTGCCTATGAAGAGATCGATCCTATGTTCCTCTGGAATATAATTTACCCTTATATTCAATTTTTGGAAGTCCTCAATGTGCTGCCCCACTAAACCCTTTTTTTGAGATTTATCAATTGGCTAAAGAAGGTGATTTTCTTTGCATCCTCATAATGTGCTATCATTTCCTCCATAAAAATTTACCAAGTGACAATTTTTTTATGGGAGCAAAGCCATCGATACCATACAAATGTATTTTGTTCTAAACGTAAAGTTGCAATGCGTACCTTTTGTGTGTTTTGCACATTATGGAGATCAAAATATTTCTCCATCTATAGTACCCACGTTACAGGATCCTTTCCATCAAACTTCCTCATATCCATTTTTGGAATATGGTGGTTCTTCCCGCAAACATTAGAGTTTATGAAATCACGATTAACATTTATTTTGTTCTCATCATGAGGTTCTTCTACTATCTTTTCACCATTAGGAAACATTTCTTGTATAAACTTTGTCAAACCATCGATGTCTGCGTTTAGATCATTCTTCATGTTTTCCATGTTGTCTTTCATGTCATCCATCTTAGCTTCCATGCCATCCATCTTAGCTTCCACGTCTTTCTTCAAACCGTCCATCTTCACTTCCACGCCTTTCTTCAAAACTTCCATTTCATTTTTTTTTGCTCTTTGCGAGAGTGAAATTTGTTTCACTTGCTCTCGTAATTTTGATAGATCATGTTGCAATTATTCATATTCATGAGTCATATTAGAGCCTTCTAAAGGCTTAATGGGTGTTGAATTATTTTTACGGGGCATCTTTTAGAACCCAATACTGATATTTATTCTACAATATTCCCTTGGAATCAATTCAAATTTATTCTTCAGAGAGGACTTATGCAATTCGGAAAAAGCAATACAAACCTTTTTCTTGCTTTTGAGGAGATCGATATTGAAATTGGATTATCTCTGTGATTGCAGCACTTCAATATTTGAATTTTGGTACCAACGTATCCCTCTAAATTATCTTTCGAATGCCACAAGTCTGACCTAATTTGGATTCTCCAAGACAAATTTGTGTCCAATCTCCCACAATGACCTAATTATGGATTGGTTCAGTAGAACAAACTTGTACGACTTGCCACGTGTCATTGTTTTGTCCTTCGCTACTGAAATTGATAGCCAAGAAACTACAGTCCGTGTACTTACGATCACTTTTCACGACACTCCAATCTGATGCTTGGAGAAAGAGTTATGAATATTTTACCACGATCACCTCTTTGAGATGAAATTCAGGAGCCTATCAAAGCACTACCTTCCATAGATCATATCTCCAAAAAAAATTCGAACCAATCTCTGAAATTTTTTGAAGGTTTTCCTTAGGATTTCAGATTCGCACCCTAACAATTTCAGCTTCTAAGACTTCATAAAAAAAACGTTATAGCGCAAATTCCACGATGACCTGTTTAGGAGCCTGAGAAAAGACCTAACTTCCACAGATCATCTCTCCAAAAATATTGCGAACCAAGCTCTGAAATTGTCTGATGATGTTCCTCACGATTTCGGCTTCGCATCCTAGACATTTCAGCTTCTAAAACTTCATATAAAAAAAGTTATAGTGAAAATGCCACGATGACCTCTTTGGAGCAGCGAAACCCTAGAATCCAAAGCTCTGATACGAAATTTTGTGTAACCAGCTCCAAAAATAGAAGAAAAGAGATATCAACGCCTTAGAAATAAGCCACTTTGAGGGGGCAACCTCCAATACATTACCTGAATGAACAATTCTTGGATGATACACTTTACAAAACCTCCTTTCTATATATAGGAGTCCATGTGGCCATAATGTAATCCTAGTGGGCCATAATGTAATCCTAGCTGACCGAACAATAATAATTTAAGGGCACAATAATAACAAAATGGGGGTTACAAAGGTACAATAATAACAATAAGGGTGTTACACTAATAACAATAAGGGTGTTACGCTAATAACAATAAGGGATTATACTAGTAATATAGGGACCTAACGTTGAAGAAGACTCGCTCCATAATGTTTCTTGGTTCCATGTCAACAAAGAGGAATGGGTCAATAGTTTTGCTTACCCGTGTCTTGTAACAAGAATGGTTCAACAAATCGTTTGGGTTATATGGATTGAGGGAGAATGGGTCCTACTACTACTTGATTTGTCAACGCTTGAATAATAAAGGTCAATACATAGGAAAAATAGAAGGAAACTTGAAAAGGGAGAAAAATTGTCACTTGGGATTCCATTTTCCTACTCTTCTTATATGATTACATGTCACCAAAACAAAGGATTCCCTACACAATCTTGTGATGTTATGAAGTGGGGGCACTAAACTAAGTGGCATTTTATATATCTCCCTACTTAATGAGTGCACCTTAAGGTTATTTTGTATTTTTAGATAATGTTGAAAAATACCCAATTAAATGTAAGTTTTAACCCTTTAAAATTAATAGGTGAAAATATATTCTTAAGAAAAATGAAATGATACAATAGAAACCACACAAATTTACACAAAGATTTTATTTTGGAAAGCCAAGCCCAAGAAATCCAACAAGTTTTTTTAATTATATATTTACTATAGAATATGACAATAGAATATATATACTTGCTATACACGAACCACCAAACAAACAATATTTCCTTAAACAAAAATTCAAACCATGGGAAAAATAACCATGCACCACAAAAATACTTTTACTAAAAATGTGGCCCTAAAAACCACCAAAAACATATAAAAAAAACCACCCTTTTTTCCGAGGAACTTCCCCAAGCCATGTTCCCCCTTGGGACCCCCTAATGTTTATGATGCACATAAGTAGTGTAAAAAACATAACACATACCGAATAATAAGTGTGATCAACATATCTAAGTTTCTTTTTTAATGTAGATAATGAAATTGCTCTTAAAAATACATAGCTTACTCATCAAATATAATGATTATCGAAGGACATTTTTGAATATTTCTTGAAATCTAAAGTAGGTGTCTTACCATATACTTAAAAGAATAGGAGAGTGGAAAAAGAGTTTTAATTTCATGTTACAGCTTCCCCCTTACTTCTAAACTAGCATGTAAACTATAATACTGTGACAACCATGCAAAATTCAGATTATGTGAAATGTATTTCCTTCATTACCAACTAAGAAAAACCTAGTCATTCCTGACTAGAACTCAAATTTTTTTATTCCTTTAAAAAATAAGTAAGCCCAGATATTCAAGCTTGAATTTGATTGGTCTCCAAAATATTTTAAGGTATATTTCATTCCAACTTGAGCAAGGGGTAGACCAATCAAGAATGGGGCTATTATAAGCTCAAAAAATAAACATAGAATGCACAACAAATGAAATAATAGAAGAGAACCCTCCTAAAGGTATGTTGCTTGGTGCAAATCATGTGTGTTTATGTTGTGGTTTGAAGTGAGAGTACACCCTCACCTAAGAATGAAATAGGTGATAATGAAATTAGTAACGAAGAATAAGAAAAGAAATTTTTCAACTTGTAGTTCTAACTCTAAATCAATATCACAATTATTAGAATTAAAGTTTCTATGCATAATAAAAACTTTCATTTCCTCATTTCATAAAATAGTTTGAATGTAAATTGAATGTGGTCTCACAATTTAATGGAGGCAATTAACATGATATTTCAAGGACATGGTTTTAAATTCCTTTAGAATAATAAACATGAATTTAAATTCACAAAAGAACTATTTTTTCCACTTGCAAGTATAACCATTAACCAACATGCAAGAAAACTTACAAAATTTAACACACAATCATGAGACATTTTATTCATCCATTTTAAAAAACAATTAACTTACAAAATATATTTCCTAGTTATATAGCACGTTATGGTAATTTTAGTGTTTGTTTTTTATGTAGTGACTATGAAGTTATTCCAACGTATGATTACACTTTTAAGACTAGTTCGTAACTAGTATTATTAAGGTTTGAGTGCCCATCATAAAAATTCCACAAAAAAAACTTTATGAAACAATTTGTGTGCATCCATGTATGCTTGTAAAATTTTATTATCTTCATTATGTAATTCATTATTTAGCAGATAAGGGTAGTTGTTGGAGTGTAAGTAGGAATTTACACTTAGAAATATGTATTTAGTTTATATTTCACATAGGTTTGTGTGTCCCAAGTAGAAATTCACCCTCTAAAGTATATATTTGTAGGTGAAAGTTAACATAGATGAACATAGACCTACATTAAATCATCCAATAAGTTATCGTGCCTATTTTTCGGCATAAATAAGCCCAAAGAGAAATTTGTGTTATAAGAAAAATAATTACCTATGCCTTATATAGTATAATGGGTGGATGGAATAAACGGTATCAATAAAGGGGAATTGTTGCATAGAATATTAGGGTGCTTCAATTGAAGCTTTTAAGATTTAAATGAGTAAATCATCATTTTTTCTAAATAAATAAATAAAACTCAAACAATCATGCTAAAATAGATATAGAATGCTAACTATGAAGATGAAAACTGCCATGCACTAATTAAACCAACTACTTCACCTAACATAAAGACATATATGTTAATAAAACCTCTTCAATTGTTATATATATTTCTTTTAATTTGGGACAATAATACCAAAAATATTAGGCTTCATAGCCTTTGGTGATGATATTCCATCTTGAATGAGTAACTCAACAACCATTCTAACCTATAGGGTGCACCGTAGAAACACGAACAAGCTTGCGAAAAATCATTGGATAATGATCTAGTGCTTATTTCCTTAAAACCCACATTTACATCAATAAGTGGCTTCACAAATATTTAATCCCAACAATTAGTTTCCCAAAAATGGTGCTTGGCCACTTATAGCAGTATGCTCCACAATAAATTGTTCCCCACTTTTGAAGCTCCAAAACTTATACAACATGATTTTCCCTTGAACGTTTAATAGGGCCTGTAAAAGTGCACCATCCTCTTCTAGATTAGTAAAATCAACAATGATATGATAAATTCCCATGTAGGCCCCTATATGAACTATGCCTCTTTCAAATACATAAAGCATTGAATATAGAATGAAAAAACCTCTTATAATATCACAATAATATGTGCTCTTATAGGAAAATAGCAATGTTCCACCAAGTCCCTTGGAGGTGGGAGTGAGGGGGCGAGGGAGCGTGGGAGCGGCTTATGCAAAAGCTCCCTACCAATTTTCAGGAAACGTGGGGGGACGTCGGGGTCATAAAAATTATAAAATGTAATATTTATAATGTAACTATATTTTTGCAAGGAATGTATATATAGTCATCATACACTTTCATCATGAAAGATAAATCATAAATGATAAAATTACAAATCGATGAATGATGAATCATATAATTGAAACAACTTTAAAAGTTAAAAGTTAAAACATACATCATACAATCATGCATGTAAGTTTGTAAGTTTGTAACTATATAATCATTAATGTAACTACTAACAATGTACATGAAAATAAAGTTTAAGATATCATATGACATATTATATCAAGATTCAAAATAGAGTTTAAACTGAAGTTTACAACTCAAGTCTGAAACATAAAACTAAAACGCAAATAAGTTATGTCTGAAACATAAAACATAAAACATAACATATGAATATCAAATGATATCATCATAATGATAAATGAGCATAAATGCTTAAGTTAATTCCCCACTAGTCTCTGCATCCAACTTTTGCACGAATATATCACGATCAACCATGTCACCATCTGAATCAGAATCACTTGGATTCTCAAATATGCTAAGTGGCACATAAAATTTTAACACGAAACCATAAACTAGAAGGGGCGGTGAGGGGACGTAAGGGGGCGTGAAGGGGGGTGTCAGGGGGCGTGAAAGGGGGTGTGCGGGGGCATGAGGGGGCGTGAGGGAAACGTCCCCTAGAAGTCCCTAAGACCCTGGAGCGCAAGGGAGCGAGGAATCTAGACCCCTAGGTGGGGGGGCGAGACCCCGTGTAACACTGGAAAATAGACCTCATGAATAAGGGGTGAAACCCACTAAGGATAACTTTTCCACAAACTTTATTTTGTATTCCCTTTAATCACATTTTTTCCCTCAAACTTTATTTCATGTCCCTTTTCATTATACTTGTGGGAACATTAAAAACACACTTATTTTAGTCTACCAATATAAAACAACCTTTAATTTATTCCACATGTGTGCTAATGCCAGTACACTTCAATACAGTGTTGTACCATGGCCATATAAATTGTTCTCCTAATAAAACCCCACCAAAACCAAAGTCATAATAACAAGGGGACCATGTTATACATGTGTCCTTCGCTAAGTTAGCTATGTCTCACATCCACCAATTATAAGGAACATCTCATAATTATTAACTAAATCCATGTACATCAAAACTATCCCATCTAAATATCTCGAGTGAAATCATGCATAAAAAAATATTGCCTCCGATAAAAGAAGAGTGACTTCACAATTTTCACTAAGTATATAACTTGAAGAATAATGAATTTCTTAAAATTTAAAGTAGTTTTGGTAAGAAATTATCAATCACAAGCTATGAATAAAATATCATATTAACATATTGCATACTACATTTTATTTACTTAATTAAAATAATTTTCATGAAATTTGAACATAAATCTCCTCCATCAACTTTTCTAATTTTAGTAATTTCACTTTTCTTTTATATAAAATATAACTACAAATAAATACATTCTTATTTCAAATTCATATATAGAGATCATGTTACATCATTTAAATACTATCTAAAAATTTACAAATCATTTTTTAATGACATGATTCGTAAAAAGTTACTTTATAAACTTATTATTTAATTTATATTAAAAAGAAATAAATAAAATTTAGTATATAATAAAAGTAAAATAAAATAAAATAGATTTGTATGGTTTAAATGATTCTATTTATTAAAATCTATTAAAAATATCTAGATAAAGATTTTAATTGAAGTTTAACGTACCTTACATACATAGACCGTAGGCTTGGTTAGTGTTTTATGACAGATGTAGATTCGAAATCACTTTGAAATTAGATTTCAATTGATTGTAATTAGATTTAAACGCTAATATGTATTAGAATTACATACTAAGTAACATTACCATTTACATTTAAATATATAAATGACTTCCATGGTCCTGCTGGATGTTATGTTAACAATGTTGTAAAAATTTTGAATTTTCCTTGTTCGATGGAATAGAAAGGGATTGATATTTTTAAAATTTAAAAAAAATATGACTTATTAGTGATATTGTTTATAAAATGTAAAAATATCACCCTCATTATGAATTATATGTGCAAAAGTTCATCTACATTCATATATCTATAAGAGTGGTTAACCTTCGCAACATTGGAGGACTGATATTCCTTTACACTACGCACTCTGTACGGAACATTAATATGGGACATGCGGAGTGCGATCCAAAATATTTAATATTGAATATGTACGATTCATTTTGAAACCTCCGATATTTGAGAGCGTATACTCATTATATATATTGAGTTTAATAATTTACATTTGAGAGCATAATTATTACTCACTCTGCTAGTAACATTAACGCTGGATATCCGGATGTGGGTGTTGGGTGTTGAATAGAGTGCTGTTGGTGCAAGCTGTGGAAGTGGACAAGTGGTATGGCCACTTGAGGGCACCTGAGTGTTGTACATCACCCTTAAATGAGATTGTTGTGGTTGATTTGACGATCTTCCTTCCCTTGAGTTGCATTTAATCCGCATGCTGGCCACCTTTAATGGCATCGAGCACCCCTGTCCACCACTATGTCGTCATTGCCTTCAACTCACCTTGGCTCTCCCACTCCCGTCCTCATCTCCATTTCTGCTCCAGAATTGCTTTCAAGTCCTACAGCGAAGCAGGCTTTTCCTTGCAGTGACACTGAGCGCTCTACTCTGCACTACCATTTTCAATCCTCGCCATTCACCTCCTCGCGGAACTCCTCTTTTCTCTTTGCCCATACCTTTTCGCCCACCCGCTCAGCGTCCCCCTGTTCGCCCTCTTAGTCTTCCGACATTGCATGCTTCCTCTATGCCTTACTTAGATAGACTAAGATGCATATGCAACTAATGCGGGGTGGCGGAGGGATGGGCATTGAAGGAAGTAGCAGCAGTGGCTCTCGCCCACCGAGTGGCAAAGTTGATTGGGCTTATTCACCCTCTGCGAGCAATGAAGCCAGCTTTCAATTGCATTGGAGAAGCTGCACGTCACAACAAAGATTACGGTTGTTTTTTTCAGGAGGACTCCTGAGGCATTGCGAGCTCTAGCTCCTAGAAGCGAAGGCAGAAATTGACTATCTCGGTAAAGCCTCTTCCCGTAATCAGAAAGTCCACCGCCCTTCCTGTGAAACTAGGTTCCAAGACTTCAAGCAACCCATGGACGAGCAGTGGCATCTCCGCAAGCGAGGACTCAGAATGGAAACACTCCACCTCTCCAATGGAAACACTCCACCTCTCCCTCCTCTTCAGAGCACTCAGCCTCAGATGATGAAAACAAGGTTGCCGATGTCGGGATGAAGACTATATCTGTGCAATTGTGGAAGAAATTCCACCACATGACAGCAAACACAATGAAAGTGAGTAGGTTAACATGTCTCTTTCTCTCTTTTTGGTTTTCTGGAGTCAGCATCGATGTAACTATGGAGATGTTGTTGATATTCACCATAGTAACACTAGCTCTTTCTGCACTTTTAGTTTTTTGGAACAATGTATGCTGGTTTCCATTTATGGGCAGCAATTTTGGGTTGGTTTCCGGTCACGGGAGACTTATATTTTGTGTTTCTGAATTTTCCTTCCCTCCAAATTAACTAGTTTTACAACCTAGAAAAGAAGCCAACTATATATATTATGTGCCATTATAATAAATTAAACAACTTAGGAAAAAAAAACATTAATGCTGAATATGTATTGTCCCGTCCAAAACATTTCGATATCTTGAAAGAGAATGCTCATTATATATATTGCATTTCATAATTTAACATTGGATGGTGTATATATTATAAGATTTAATTTCTTGTGATATATATATTTTCTTAGGGATATGAAGTTAAAATGTACTTTGGAGCCATGTTTGATTTTAGTTATGTGTTTGATTAATATTAATTATTATGGGTTGTTTAGGGATTGTGTGATACTAAGAATTGTGTAGATCGTGGATCCGATCTTTAAATAATATTTGAAAGTAATTTGATTTAAAAAAACATTTAGATTTCTATCAATGTGTAATAGTGTGATACTAAATATTATGTAAATTATGAGATCTCGCGTTTAAATATTTAAATCTCTCAAAATAATATGATTTACAAAGTGAACACCCCAGTAATAGCAGCTGGAATTGACATGTGTCGGCTACTTCTCTAATACAAAATAGAAAACTTCGTAGGGTGTTATTTTTGTAATTTTATCGGTAAAGTGATATATTTTTTAATAGATTGATTTAAGGGTGCATCAGATTTTTAGTTATGGACTAAAATTTATGATTACTTTGTTTTCAAGTTTAATAAGATAACTGTGCAAAACCTTAAATGAAACCAATCCCTTCGCCAATATATTATTCTAAAATGGCACTGGAAAATAGCGAACTTATCAAAAATATCATCTACCTTTTATTTATGTGTGAACACACATTTCGCAGGCAATATTATATTAATGCTACATTGCTCAACTGAATAAAACGGTGCAAATTAAGATAATGAAATATCGTGTCACCTAATGACCATGAATACCTCCTCTGCAATCACGGCTTCTTGCTCTGGTTTCCTCTTCTGCCATCCTCGATATTTGCTCTAATACAACCATAGTATATTTATTGATGTATCTTCAGAGAGATAGAATATGAATTAGGAGATTGCAGAGCTGCTTAGGCTGTGAGAAAAAGGGAGAATGGTCACTTGCATGCATTTTGAATACTTTCTATGGAGGATTCTGTGCTACGGTGAACTCCTGGTACTCTGGAGGGAACAACATGTCCTTCATTAACATGATGTAAAATCTTCTGATACTCCCATAACTCTCCTCTGATAGCTTCAGAAACTCCACTGACACTGGAAATGGCGTTGGAGTTAGAAGCGACTGTGCAAGGTTTGCGTCCTGTGGTAGTAAATGATAGAACGAGTAAACAAAGTATGTCATTAGAAACTTAATAGAAGAGGGGAGAAAGAGTTTTATAGTTCTGAAAAAATGTAAACATATCCCACGTGTAAATTTTTTTTCAATTGAAGAAATAGTCCTCAGAGAAGTTTTAGGTATATATAGTTTTTCTTGGATTGAATCACAAGACCTGTGAAAATCAGCTCCTTAATTCAAATCAAGACCTTTGAAAACCAGCTCCTTAGTTCAAATCAGAGAGAGAAATATAATTCAGTCTATGATTCAAAAGGTTCTGAGCACCCAAATTAATCGGCATCATAATTGTATCTATCTACTTCTATACATATTAGGTTTAAAAGAAAGAAAAGTCTGCTTCCCACATTTGGGTTGGCGGAGCTCAGGAAGGTCTGATTGTTTCTAGGAGTAAATGCAGCTATGAAGATTGCCTTGGAGATCTTTCTTGGATACATCTCCATTGCATATGATAATGGGCATGCAGCCAAGCTGTGACCTACAAGAGTCACCTGCCATACATTTTATGCAAAGATGTCAGTGCCCTTCACAGCCATAATAAAATCAAGAGTAATATCAACCGAAAAACCCACGATCAATGGCAAATATCTTCAAATGCCAACGTAAGTATTATTGAATGTTTCGACTATTATTTCAGTCTAATGAACGAGTTCCTGGAATGTCATAGCTAAGGAGTTTGATCTCAAACGTTAACGAGGCAAGTACCCACTCGCTTTTTTAGCCCTGGGTAGTGTGGCAATTGGTCAGTGAGATGTTATCAAGCAGGATTTTCAGAGTCACGGTGACAACATGAACATCTAAGAATTATATTTAAGCCCAAATCGTCACCAGCTCAGAATAGAAATGATTTTTTTTTTAAAATAGCATTTGCTCTGTGTTGTCTACTCTTCAATGGCCATAACTTTTTGCAAAAGGACAGTAAAAACAGCCATCATGTAATAACCATAACTTCCATAACTTTCACAGTAAGGACTCCTAAAGAACAATAAAGAGAACCAACGTGAGAACCAACGTGTAAAATTCAAGCATTCATAACTTGCAAAACCTACAAATAATTATAAGGTTCCTAATAATACGAGTACCTTCTCATCATTGCCAAGGTCCTTGATATATTCGAGTAGTGGCTCTGCATATTGTGAGATTGAATTGACTTGATCCTTCGACGTGAGATCCAAGGAAGCCACTTTGTGACCTTTTTGCTTAAGCAAACTAAGAATTTTATACCAACACCATGCTCCATGACCAAGTCCATGAACACAAAGTGTTGTTGGCTTCCTTCTCCTTCCTAGTCAATTTCACAACAAGAAAAAGCTAAAGCACAAAAAAATCAGATCACCTCATCATGATGACTTCAGGATTGCTTGACTGCAAATCAGAAAGCCCAAAACAAGGATAAACAAATCAAATACAAAAGAAAATGATGTTAAAATTTTGAAAATGAGACTTCATCATTGCTTGAATGCAATTCAGAATGCCCAAAATAAGGATAAACAAATCAAATAGAAGAAAACAAAGATAAAAAAATCTTAAAAAATCAAATAGAAGAAAAATGGTTGCAGAAATTTTGAAAATGGGACTTCGTCATTGCTTGAATGCAAATCAGAAAGCCCAAAACAAAGATAAACCAATTAAATAGAATGGAACTGAAAAATTGTTGAAATTTTGAAATTGCAAGTGTTACATTAATAGAAACCAGAAGCAACATAACACCAAGTGCAACAACAATAAAAACAAGAAGCAGCATGACACCAAGGGCAACAAGAGTCCTATTCCATTGCAGCTCCATCTTAACAACTGTACTACCCCTTTCTATGAAAATTAGATTGAATGTGCTCTACATAGCAGGATTAGGTTCATGATATACCTAGTGGAGGAGAGGAATACAATGACCACATGACCAAATATGTTAAAATTAGTGGGCACAGCATGGCAAAAGTTGAGGTAAAACTTTAGTTTTAAATTTCTCGAATTCAGGATTAGAACATGAATTTTTAAAATGATATTCAGTACATTTTCGATATGATTTTTAATTAGACTTTGACATCGAAAGCAAGCAAGCACAATATTTTATTTTTTGGAACCTAGTTCGTATTCAAAATCTTTTAAAAACCAACGTTTAAAATATTTCTTATTTAAATTTTGGATTAAATATTAATATTTATAAAAATTAAAATTTAAGAAATTAAATTGTAATACTTATTTAAATTTATTTATGTTATTTAATAATAATAAGGTTAATTTGAAAGTGGAAAAATTAATTGCTACAAGTAGATGTGTTTTTTTGGAAAATAGATAATTAAGAAAAGTATTTTGATATGTTATTTGAAAATAAATATTTAATTTGAAGGTGGAAAAATGAAATGCTAAAAATGAAATATAATAATTTGAAAGTAGATGTGTTTTTTTTTGGAAAATAAATATTTAAGAAAATTCTTTTGATAAGTTATTTGAAAATAAATATTTAGGAAGGTATTCAATTTATTTTATTAAGGGAATTTTAAAATTAAAAATGTAAAAAAAAATCATATTAAAATTAATTTTAAAAAAATAATAGGATTTTTCATGATAATCTCATATGATAAAGTAAATATATTTACATGGAAATGTTATTTTTTAATCATATATTGTATTTGTGATTTCAAGTCTAGGCTCTTGTTGATGTGGAATTAAATTCCACATCTAGGTCTAACTAAAGCTAAATTTAACATATATGAAAAAATATATTTATATTTATATTTTGTTATTTCTAGTTTATATTATTATGGATCTATTAAAAATATGTAGAGTGGGTGATCAATAGATTGAAAATTTATTTTCATATCTAACGAATGCCAACACTTGAAATTTGAGTAAACTTATATATCTACTCAAAATACTACTATGCCACAACAACATATGTTGTTATCTCAGAGGAATTGATCCATGTGTGTATGAAATTTTGATGATTAAAGTGAGCAACTTGTTGACCACACATGTTTTAACCCATAAATAGAAAGAATATATAACCTGTTGATTGACACATAATAATATCACATTTTCTAGTTAAGGGTGGTAGGAGTTGGGGTAGGGAAGGGGAATATGATTCCTCACCCTAACGAAAAAGTTGAATCCTCGTACTTCTAGGGACTAGGACAAGCATCAAACAATCAAGCTAAAAGATATACCCTTCTTCCAGGATTTACTCAAGTCTTTCTTGTACACTAATTAGCATTGGTGACTCATAAATTATTCTCCATCACCGTCTTTCAAGCACTTTACCTTCAAATCTCAAGCTCACAAATATTTTCAATGGGATATATTTCCTCTAAGAAGGTGAAAATTTAATCGATTTATCATCTTCTTAGGCTTATTAATCACATCAAAAACCAATTTTCCAACCATTACACATCATTGGAACTAGCAACCATAAACATAAAATGGGTGAGGGTTAGTCCTTAATCCCTTAAGTATCCTCTAACCATTATGAGTTTTAGCCTAGAATGAAATACAAGATTGGGCCATTTTTTTTCTTCTTCATGTTGGGTCATGTTGCATTTCCATGCAATCAAGAAATAATTTTCCTCCAACCTTGCCCTGTAGTGTTCCTATGGAGGGTTTTCTAAGAACAGAAATTTAGAATGGATCTGGTGAATTCCATAATTTGGATTATGCATTCTCTCCATGATGACCTTAACGTTGGATAACATGTGATTAATAAATACTAACACCTAAATACTTATTAAAATTATACATTGTGGTATCTTTCCAATATTGGAGAGAAGGGGGGCATCATAGGTATGGTTGTTTAAGGTTTAATGTAGGTTCTTAATCCCCTGAAGGGAATTAGCAACTGCAATATGAAATTTCTCACTCTCCTTGGAAAATATTTGGGGCCATATGAAAACATTATGTTAGTGCGTAGGAGTAACTTTTGAGAGGGGAAATTGTGGGATTGATCCAAGTGGAATTCAACATGTTTTAAAAATAAGAATATTTTTATCCTCTATTATGGATGAACTAGATTTTCTGTAAATTCAGGTAGAATAATTACGACATGCAAGACTGTTACACCATTTTTTGGTCATCTAACCTATTATCATTAGATGAACCCAAGTACACCATGTAAGACCAATTTTACCCTAAGTAAAATTTCTTTGACTATGAAAATAACTTAGTAAACCACCTTTATTAAGTTGTTTATGGCCTAAACATGAAAACCCATGAGAAAATATTAAATAAATCTATATTTGTTTGATTTTCCTCAAGGAATAATTAGTTAAACAACACTTTAATTAATATTCTTAGTTATATTTAACCCAAAACAAGGAAATTAATTAGATAAATCATTATTTATCTTTTTATTTTTTAAAGAATAATTAATTTATACCTTATTTAAATAATATTCTTTGTTAAATATGACTAAATCATCCATAAATAATTAAATAAATCATTATTATTTGATTATTACTCAACCACATCCTTAAAATGATAAATAAATAATTTATTTATTTATTATTTACAAATAAAGGGATTTGGCCCAAGTCAAATTCCTTTTCCCTTCAACAAATATAATAAAATATTCCATAAAAGTTGGATCTTGATTTGGTTAATAATATTTTAATTATGCACCAATATCTAGACTAAATCGATATTTTGTTATAAATAGAAGGGTTTGCCCATTCATTTACTACCTTTTGTTGCCTAAAGATCACTCTGGATCTATACTGTTGGTCTTACTTTGATCCACCATCATAGTCATATTTTGCTACCATTTTTGTCTGGGTTTTCTACACTATCAAGAGAGAGGAATTTTAGATCTGAAGTGCTGAGGACTTACAAGAACCCATCCCATTGAGGAGAAATGGTAACAACCTTCTGTGTTTTACTCCCAGGTGCCATTAATACAAAATTCATTCAACATATTCTTGTCTTGTCTATTGGATGCATGGAGTACTGCTTAATGTCTTTTGATGCATAGATGTAGATTTTTGCAGCATTTATCTTGATCACCTAACTACAGATCTGAGGGTATTGGCAACCATATTTGATGTTAGGGTTGTTTGTTATGCATAGCTAAAGTGGTGTTTTTTCGTACACTTTGAATTAAGATTCATACTAACAATTGGCTACTCCACACGGGTTTACAATTACGATCATTGTTGTTTTTCTGATCCTTGCATATACAGCTGCTTCAAACCCTAGGATTTCTCTTCGACCTCTTGTTTTTTATTTTCTTGATGTTTTTTTTAACCTATAAAACCCTAATACGATAAAAATTGTAACTTTTGTGCATTTTTGGACCTATTGTGTAGGTGATGGACATCAGCCACAGCTAAGACGACATTTTTTCTGAAATCTGCCGCCGAGAGTGCCGAAAGTGTAGGTCACACTTTTTGGCCCAAAAAATGTGACCTAGACATTCAGAACACACCTTTCAGCCCAAAAAATATGACCTCTACTGAAAACAAGTCAGAAACTACGATGTGGACTTTTTGCGGGACTTTTTCTGAAAGTTTTCTAGGTTTGTCTCGGCCTTTGTTCAGGGTTGTCTGACCTCTATCTCCGCACATTTTGGACCTATATTTGTTCTGTTTTACTCAACTAAGTGGGAACCTAGCCCCCTAGGGCTTCAGTACCCTCCACACTTTGTGGAAGAGTTTTACCTATTGCACGTTGTCTGAAATTTTCGGAGTGTTCAGACATTTTTCAGATCTGATACCTCACCTTCATATCCACTTCAGATTGGCTTGTGATCCATCCAAATCACTTCATTTAGCTTTATTTGGGTTTTCCTCTAGGTTTCACTCTGTTTCCCTCTAGAAGATAGCCTTTCGCCACCTCATTTACATCAATTCTTCCTCTGATTTGTTGTTGTTTTCTGCACCACTTTCCAGCAGATTTTGACCTTTAGATCCATGTCCCTCCGTGACCCTAGATCTATTGGCTATTTTGGTGTGTTTTGAATAGTTTTTTTTTCCCACCTATAGACTACTTGTTGAGAGGCCCGCCTCCTTGTGTTTATATTATTGCATTATTAGTTGTTTATTTACTGTTATTTCAGTTTCATATATTGTTATCTGCAGGTTTATTTTCAATTACACATCATACTTTTTCTTTTTCTCTACAAACTTTTGGGTTTAAAAATTAAAATTTACACACTTTGCACACACACCCTAAGCAAGAAAGGGCTTGGTTAACACTGCCAAGAAAATACTCTAAAACATTGAAATCAATTGATCCTGCACCTCTCTACCCTTGTCTCGACATTGTAATCAGTTGATCCTGCACCTCCCTGCCCTTGTCAATCTCTTTTTCCTTTTTTCCGTGTTTGTGTTGTCATCATTGCACCACCAAGGCATTTATCCCAGAGACTTATTGGTCGTCATCCTCAGTTTCTAGTAGGAAGACTTACTCCTCCACGTAGGATTCGAGTTAGTCCTCCACCGAGTCTGCACTCCGACTCTTCTCCTGGTTCATTGGGTTCTCCTTCTCGTTCTGCCTTTGGTTCCCCCATGTCACCTTCACCATGTCTGGTGCAGGACCTAATGTTGGTGGTAACCCCAGACTTCATGTTGGGAATACCATCGCATCAATGGGACCAAAACCAGATAACACCCCTAGTCGCTACTCTGCTCTCTCTCTCTTCGGTGCCCCAACTTTTCCTCGTATTTGATCAGTTGGTTAATGACCCCATACACCATGATGCTGGTTGGCCTACTATGCCAACCAAGCTCCCTTACGACATCCCCAAGTTTGAAAGTCTTGCTGGAGAAGATCCTACAAACCATGTTCGATATTTCCACATGTGGTGTTTGTCTAACTCCATTACCGATGACTCTGTCCGTCTTCGGTTGTTCCAACGCACGCCAAGCGTGAAGTCATGGTATGTTGATCAAGCCCCTTGATCAGGAGATCAAGTCTCTTGAAGAAAAATGCTCAAAACTGAAGTTGCTCAGAATGGCTCCAAAATAGATCGACTGGAAAGAGCTCGGCGATACGATCCCAACGCCGTGAACGGCACTCAAATCCGACGTCGTATGCAGAAGATATTCAACTTTAAAGATTTGTCAATTTCAATTAAAAAAGGCCAAAATTGACTTTATGAAATATTTTTATTAAAAAAAGAATATTCCATTGCATTCCTCGTAAATATTCCAGAATATCTCATTAAGTTTCTACCGAAATATTCCATTGGTGAAGAATTACAGCGCCAATGTGGCTAACCTTATGGCCGCCACGGGCCTCAAGTCGGATTGAAATGGCGTGTTAAAGTTGGTATGAGTCGGTCGGATTCGAACGCAGATTCCAAGTGTAATAACTCAACGTTTTAACCGTTGGACCATGGTTTGTTCTTATTAATGCATTGCAACAATATTATACTTTGGAATTGTTAGCTGGGCGTGTCTTTAAAGGGGTCACTCGATTACATATGACCCACGCTCGAGAACCCACGGTTTATTACATTGGCATGCACTGGTTAAGTGTATGGTCACGTAGTGTGGAAGGAGTGGAGTTTTATTAATAAACCACGTTAATATATGGTTTGTACATTATTTAAACCCGCATTCAACTCCAATGTTTGTGCAATGAGGCCCGACGGGTGCGGTCCTATGGACCCCCGTGGCCTATACTTTAGCACCCACGTTTGGCAGTCCGCCCAATTGTAGCGCCGCCCCTAATTTGTCGGACCTATCTGGTGGTGTCTCCAGTTTTAGCTGGAGTTTGTTTAGTGTAACTGGCAGATGGAGTAAAAGTGCCATAACTTTGGCTAGGAGAGGTCTTTTGCAGTGAATTTTTTTTTATTTTGGGTCTCTTCGACCTTCTGAAGCCATTGGCACAGGTTTCACAGCCATCTGAGGTCTCTTTCAGGTGATTTTTCTTCGTGGAAGTTCCAGGAGCCACTAGGGCCAAATCAGTTTGGGAGCTGCATTGGGAATTGTGCAGCCAATGAATGTGGAACGAAGGTCATTCCTGAAGTTTTTTAGCATTCTGAATCCATTTCTACAGCTCGTTTTTCCTTTTGAGGAATTTTTCTCACTGTTTAGCTTCAGGGAAGCTTTTAGGGCCACCAGGGCCATTTCAGTGCTGGAACTATTTGGAGACTATGTTCATCCATTTTTGGTGATTCAAAAGCCTATTTCTGCTATTTTCGACCTTTTGAGTCTAATGGCAGAGTTTTCAGAATCAATTGAGGTCATCTTCGCCTCTAAATTCTCCATGCAAGTCTAAAGGGCCACCAGGACCAATTGGGGAAAGTATTGTATAAGGTACAATTTCACTGTTTAGTGTTTGGGAAAGAGCATGTTTAGCTAATTCCTATCTTCTGATTCTGTATTTACAGTCAGATCTGTCTTTTGAGACACTCATATTCTTGTATTAGCCTTCGTAGCATTTTTAATACAAGAGGACAAGCCTAGTTTGAGAGGCTTGGTCCAGCAGATGTAGCCCAGAGGGGGGGTGAACTACTTTATCATTTTGATGTCTTTATTTTCTGAAGATGATATGCTAAACAAAACTGATAAAAGTGTTAAACAACAAATATACATAACTTGCATACACACATAATCACCTACTCAGCTGCAAAACGTTATTGGTCTTATTCCGCAAGACATCAAACTTCAAGTATGTGTATGTCAAAGACTTCTAAGTGTTACTTCATTTTTTCTTTAGGCAGAGCCTGTAGAGGGCCAGGTAGCCTCTGGAACTCATCCTCTCTTTAGAGGTGACATGTCCGGTGAATGCCCCTAAAGTCTATCTCTGTATAAGAAATAAGAATTTTTCACATTTTCAGAGGTCAATTGGAGTGTATAGCTCACATTTGAAATTATGGGAAATGGATACCTTGCACCCTTAAACAAGTACATTCCATTTTCAGATCAGATCGTATCAGAGCACTAGGTTTGCTTGACTGACATCACTAGCTTGATTGTGTAGCTTGAAAGGTGTCCTAAGCAGTGTTGAAGATTGACTGCTTTATTATTCTGCAAACTACTAGTTGTTTGAGTTGGCTGAAGCTCTTTTGTTCATTTTTATAATGACAACTTCCATAAGTGAGTTCTCAAAATCGTCCTCCTTCACAAGATTGTTTGATGAAGGCTTGAAGCAAGAATTTTTCATCATGATGAATATGGTGAAAGAAATGTATGAGGATGAAAGAAAGAACTCTAGATTTCAAGAGCAGTTGAATTCCATGAGGGAAGAGAAGCAGTTGCTTTCTGACCAATTGAAGGAAATGGAAGGCCAACTTTGTATTGCAAACATGAAGCTGGAAAGGATGCATGATTTGGAGACACAACTCCTTGTTGCCAAAGATGCCTTAGCCAAGTATCAGCTTGAAGAAGAGGTAAACAATTCTAGTTTGTCTTCAATTTCTTATAAGAATGTTTATGCTGGTTCTTTCGAGAAACATACCAGAGGCATAGGGTCCAAGTTGATGTCCAAAATGGGATATGAAGGAAAAGGATTGGGAAAACATGCACAGGGTATAGTTGAGACAATAATGGTTGAGGTAAGGCCTAAGAATTTGGGTCTTGGCTATGGACAATCTTATGGAGAAAGTTCCAAAGAAGCCATGAAGGAAGAAGGTGTGCATCAGCATGCACTTGAACAAGGGAGGGGTGAAAGCTCTAAAACCATTGATGGGATTGATAGTGTTCCAAAGGGAGCTTCTTCTTCTTTTGATTCACCTCCTCATGAAGGTAATGAAGGTGACAGAGAAAGGTATAAATCTGATTTCAATCATATTTCCTTTGATCATGTAAAGCATGGAAAAGTTCCACACAAGCATTGGAAAAGAATTGCATGTTCTTTTTGTGGTTTGTTTAACCATAGTGTTTCTAGATGTTGGGAAAGAATGGCAACATACGTGAAACTTTTTTGAAGGCAAGGAGGCAAAAAGCCAAAGTTCCAATGAACAATGCAAATCATCCGGTCAAGAAGATGAACATGTGTTGCACTTATTGCCATAAGCAAGGACATACTGTTAAAAGGTGTTGGACTCTGAATCCAACAATGCTTCCACAAAAGTTGAAGAAATGGGAGAAAGAGTATGGCAAGAATGGGAAGGAAGTTTCCATCATTGATATGTGTCAGGATGATACACATGTTGATATCGATGTGCAGTTAAAGGAATCACCTTTGAAATGGATTGGTAAGAAATGGTTAGAATTCTTATCCAATTAAAGTTGCATGTCTTTTGATTGAATGCATTTTCCTTGTTAAGGGAATGCAAGTTGCAGGATGGAAAAGCAAAGTATGAGACTCACTCTATCGTAGCGAAAGTTATATTCATTTCAGCTTTGAAAGTACATGTACATGTGATTGAGGATCTTGTACTTATGATTGTACTTAAGAGAAAGTTGGAGGATAAACTGCATGCATGAGAATGAGATGCATGAGCACAGGGATAATGATGATTTCCTTGTATTTTAAACATGTATGTGTGGTTAACTTGAAGGGTTGATTACTTTGTTTTTAACCATGCATGTAATGTAATATTGACTTGGAAAAAGTTAATTTGATCTCCAAGATTGTAAAGAGGAGAAATGATGAAGTTTTTCATCTTTGTAAAAGCCTTCTCATTTGGGAGGCAGCTCTTCTTCTGGAGCGTAGGTGCCATGGATGGGCATCGTGACAGTTGGCAAGCCCACCTGTTCAGGGGAATATTTCAGCTCATATATCAGCAAGTTTCATTGCTGGTTCCTGCAATTTCTGAGTTGTCTGGCGAAAGAACTTGGTCGGGATGCGACAAGTACTTGGCGTATGCAGCAAAAAGTCGCCATGACGACATTTAGCAAGGCAGGACATTTTTGGCATCGATGCTCTTTTGGCTGACCGGAAGAGGATATTTCTCGTTTCCTCAAGTGTCAGAAGTTCAGATCGTAGATTCAAAGAAGTTTTTAAAATTCAAAGTCTTTCGCCTTTGGAGGTGTGATTCTGTGGAGCCTCCTTTGGAAGCTTGGGAAAATGCTCAAAATGAAGTTGTTCGGAATTGCTCCAAAACTGATCGAATGGAGAGAGCTTCCTCTGCGAACATGATCCCATCGCTCGCGACCCGCACTCAAATCCACGCTCGTATGTGTGCTATTCAACTTTGAAGTTCGCCGCCTAATTAAAAAAGGCCAAAATTTGACTTTGGGAAAAAATATATTTTTATTAAAAAAAGAATATTCCACAGAATATTCTGGGAATATTCTTTGGAATATTCCACAGAATATTCTGCGGAATATTCTATTGGTGGCCAATTACAGAGCGCCACGTGGCTAACCCGGAGGCCGCCACGTACACCCCAAGCCTGGACAATGGCGCGTTAAAGTTTTGGTATGGAGCTCTACGGATTAACGCAGATCGGCGGGTAATAACCCAACATTTTTAACCAAGGGACTATGGTTTGTATTATTAATGTATCAGAATAATATTATACTTGAAGACCATGCTAGTTGGGCGGGTTCCGAAAGGGGCCACACTGATTACATATGACCCACGCGAGAACTCACGGCTTATTACATTGGCGTCGCACTGGTTAAGTGTATGGTCACGTAGTGAAGGAGCGGAGTTTTACACAAACCACTAATATATGGTTTGTACATTATTTAAACCCGCATTCAACTCCAATGTTTGTGCAATGAGGTCCGACGGGTGCGTCCTATGGACCCTCGTGCCTATACTTAGCACCTTACGTTGGCGGTCCCTCCAAATCTCTGCCGACTCCAAGTCGGTTTGACTATTCGTTGTCTCCAAGCAGCTGATTTGTTTAGAGAATCGCAGCTTGGAGTAAATGTGGCATAACTTTGGCTAGGAGAGGCCTTTTGGAGTGAATTTGTTTTTGATTTTGGGTCTCTTCGACCTTCTGAAGCCATTGGAACAGGTTTCACAGCCATCTGAGGTCGTTTGCAGGTGATTTTTCTCCGTGGAAATTCCAGGAGTCACTAGGGCCAAATCAGTTTGGGAGCTGCATTGGGAATTGTGCAGCCAGTGAATGTGGAACGAAGGTCATTCCTGAAGTTTTTCAGCATTCTAAATCCATTTCTACAGCTCTTTTTTCCTTTTGAGGAATTCTTCTCACTGTTTAGCTTCAGGGAAGCTTTCAGGGCCACTAGGGCCATTTCAGTGCTGGAGTTGTTTGGGGGCTATGTTCATCCATTTTTGGTGATTCAAAAGCCTATTTCTGCTATTTTCGACCTTCTGAGTCTAATGGCAGAGGTTTCAGAACCAATTGAGGTCATATTCACCTCGAAATTCTCCATGCATGTCTAAAGGGCCACCAGGGACAATTGGGGAAAAGTACTGTATCAGGTACAAATTTCACTGTTTAGTGTTTGGGAAAGAGCATGTTTAGCTAATTCCTATCTTCTGATTCTGTATTTACAGTCGGATCTATCTTTCGAGACACTCTTATTCTTGTATTAGCCTTTGTAGCATTTTTAATACAAGAGGACAAGCCTAGTTAGAGAGGCTTGGTCCAGCAGATGTAGCCCAGAGGGGGGGTGAACTGCTTATCATTTTGATGTCTTTATTTGCTGAAGATGATATGCTAAACAAAACTGATATAAAGTGTTAAAATTAAAGAATATATAATCTGTTTTCATATACCTACCTATCTACCCTAAGTTATTTGTCTTATTCAAGACATCAAACTTCAAGTATGTGTATGTCAAAGACTTCTAAGTGTTACTTCATTATTTCTTTAGCGTATTCTAGAGGGCCAGCCTCTGGAACTCATCCTCTCTTTAGAGGTGACATGTCCGGTGAATGCCCCTACAGTCTATCTCTGTATAAGAAATAAGAATTTTTCACATTTTCAGAGGTCACTTGGAGTGTATAGCTCACATTTGAAATGATGGGAAATGGATACCTTGCACCCTTAAACAAGTACATTCCATTTTCAGATCACCCCTTCCTCTCATACCACCTTTGAAACTCTTTCCCAGGCATTTTTGTCTTACTTCCAACTTCCCCTCCATTATGACACTGGTACCGAACTTTTGACTTATGTCCGTCAATTGTCTACGACCCACCTATCCGATCATCTCCAAGAATGGCTGAGAATAAAGAGCCTATGTCGCGCCCCTACCTTCAAGGACCGTGTCTACATGGACTGGTTCCTTAGATCTCTCTTGCCACCTATTGGGAAGGATGCCGCATCACACTTTCCTCAAACCAAAGAAGCCACGCTCCAAATTGCGTTAAAATACGACATGATCTATGCTCAGTCAGGTTATGTTTATACCTTTCTACCTGATCTTCCCAGACCCAGTGGTGCCCATGCACCGGGGGCATCTCACGCCACCGACAGTATCGTTGGAGCTCTCTCTAATCCATACACTCAACCTCCCATGGGCTATGGCTTTCCGAAGGGGGGGGCAACACCTCCTGCACCTTTCCCCCTCCTAGTAGCACGTATCTAGGATATGGAATGCCTCTTATTTTTGCCCAAACTCATGTTCACCACACTGTTACCAACCTCCTTATTATCCGTATCCACAGCCCAGTGCTCCAACTCCTCTAGCATTAGCACCACCTCCTCCTGTGCCTTCTTAACCCTCGCAACAACAGCAACCACCCCCTCAAGGGCAGGTGTATGCACAGCAAGGTGTGACTAATCCTCCTCCCTCTAAAAATAAGAGGAAAGGCACTCAAAATTAGTCTGCTCCTGGAAATCCTGGAGCTAATCCTCAAAATAATACTCCTAACACTACTAACCAGCAATAGGGTACTCAACCCAAGCAGGACAAGCATGTTCGCATGAAAAAACCCTATTCTTGTTGTGGTGTTTATGGTCATTACACACATGATTTTCCTCTTTTACCACAGATGCGGCAGCTATGGGAGTCTCAAGAAACATTGCGAACACAAAAAGCCTCCCCTTCTGTCCCCCCAAGTGCTGCACCTAGTCAACCAGTTGTGCTTACTAATCCTTTCCCTCAGCAAGGATTTCTGGCTACCCAACAACTTGAAGATCAGGTGGCCACTCAACCTCTTCCATCTGGTACCTCCGATTACCAGATTATCATGATCAACTCTGATCAACCTCTAGCTATAGACATCAATCTTCAGACTCGGTCCCATTAGTACAACAAGCCTCCCGCTACGTCTGTACCCAAGCCACCTCCTTCGGTCTCTATAGAGGCTCTTTAGACACCTAATGGTCCCTTGCATATCCCTTAGCCTAAGGCAGAGATTCATACCGAGATCCCTAAGGGACCACTACGCCGAAATGCTGCTTCCGGCAAAGTTGCCCATTCGTATAGCATAGTAGATGATTTGACACAATCTCCTGTTACCATTTCAACACAGGAACTCCTCCAGTCGTGCCCTTCACAATGAAAAGCTCTACTATCTTCCATGGGCGTTGTATATCCTTCCGATGATCAATTGGTTATCTTTGATGTTGACCAGTGAGAACATCCTCCACTCCCTACTTCCGTTGCCTTCCAAATCCCAGTCAAGATCTGGAACACGAACGTTTCTCGATGCATCATTGATGAGGGGGCATCCATCTGTGTGATGTCTGCTTTGGTTTGGAAGCAACTCAAATCACCTGAGTTGGTCCCTTCCACGATCACTCTCTGAGTGTGGGATGACCATGCCTCCTAGCCCATTGGCCTATTCCGCAGTTGTCTTATTACTCTTGTGGGAAAGGTTGTTTGCGTTGACGTACAAGTCATAGATGCCCCCTTGGGTTACAAAATTCTATTGGGTCGTAGCTACACTTATGCGATGTCTTTTTTCCCTTTCGCGATCTACCACAAGATTTCCTTCCCTCATAATGGAAATATAGTCACCATTAACCAGTTGACATATTACGAACCGAAGTCTCAGACCTCCCATGAGTCCACCATCTCTTCGGTGGCCAATAAGAAAATCGTCGATCCTTTGACCAATGCCTCACCTGGAGTCTACAAATATTCCTCATTTCTTGGCACATTACCTGGTTTTCCTCCTCCTGTCTCTAATCCCATCTCATCGAATGCTTGCATGATGCAATTGTCTTGGGCTGCTCTCAAGCAGCCCGCCTCGGCTAGTCAGCAACCTCCTCACCCTCCGCATCCTACTCCTAGCCCTTCGATTCAGCCTTATGGACCTCCTCCTCTTGGCCCTTCAAGTAGTGTCCATGAGCCTCTTTACCCTCCTAGAACGGTTCCTCGAGGCCTTAACCATTTAAGAGTCATCCCGCCTGGCCATTACCCCTCCGGTCAGATACCGTTCTTAGCTCCCCCACTAGAAGTGTATACGGCACCTGTTATGGCCACCCTCTCTCTTCCTAACTTGACCCTTGGGATTCCCATCTGGTACCTTGATCCTCCAGCTGCTACCGCACCTATTCAACCCAAACCTTATATTGCTTTGACTCTAGTTCAACCGGTCCCCATGACTTCTCCTGCTGCAACAGTGCCTCAACCACCTCAACAGGAACCACCTCCTATTGTGACCGCTTCGGGTAAGAAGGGAAAAGCTCGCAAGAGGGCCTCAAAGGACAAGGATACCCCAACTGACCCAACACCTCCCCCACCCGCAAATCCCTACGCTTTGTGTGATTTCATTAGCCATGCCACCCAAAAATGTCCTGAACTCCCCCGTATCAAGCCCATGGTTAAAGTTTCATTCCTTGAATCTACAGTCCTTGAAGCCTCTATTTCTTCCTCGAATGCAGCCAAGAATCCTAAAAGTATTCACACCAACCAACCCTATGCTTTGTGTGATCTCCATGGCCATTATTCCCACCATTTTCCCTGCCTTACGCATTACCATGCCTCTTTAGAGGTAGTTTGGGAGTACGAAGTTGAACAGAACCAATCCACATCTCCCGTACTTGCGCAATATGCTATAGGCTAGATTGAGGATTTACCTACTCCCATTGACATTCCCCCTCTTGATGTCGAGATGACAGAGCCTACAGCGACCATCTTCTACCTATCATCATCCATGATACCCTCTGTGGAAGTTCCATTTGCATCTTCCCCTGTTGTTTTTCTTGACCTCCCTTCAATGATCACCCTCGGCTCAACATCAGTAGATCCCTTATCTTCTTTTTCTTCCGTCATCCCCCGTGATGATGCGCATGTGAACCTTTCTTATCATGATGATGAGTTAGGTATCTTCGCTGCATCATGTGGTCTCCCTTCCTCCAGTCACTCCATCTTATATTGTGATGATCACATCATGGAAGCCATGTCCACCCTTGACTTCATATTTCCCGCCCATAAACGTGATTGCACCATCCATGCCTATGGTGACTTTCATAGCCCGAACACAAGCTACACCTCTGGTAGCTCTCACACATCACCTCACCATCGACATGTGAGTAGTAGGCATCATACCTAGATCACTCCCTCCCGCGGAGTGCATTCGATTTCTACTTTGCGCTTAGGTTGCTAGCATTTTTCATCATCCTCCCATTTATTATCTTGTGACACCTTTCAGATGGACCTCCCATCCACACCTTATATCGGTTTTGCCGATGGTGCATGTCGCTACTCCCGGAATTCAGTCTTAGAAGTTTGGGCCATTTTTACCCCCTTGCATTCACTTGTTCTCTCGAATGGTGTATGCATTGGTACTGCTACCAATAATCAGGCCGAATATGATGTAGAGCGCGGTTTATTAGTCGATGCCCTTTCACATTGTATCCTCCACCTTCATGTTCATTTAGATTCCTTGCTTCTTGTCATGCAATTGAATGGTGTCTATCGTGTGCACAATCCTATCCTTTTTAGAAGATATTAACGAGTGAAGCTTTTGATGTGTGAATTTGAAATCATTACATTCAGTCATGTACCTAGAGCACAAAATCACTATGTAGATAGCATAGAAAACCATATTCTAGATTGGCATTTAGCACACACATTTAACACAAGACAATAACATAAAAATATCAAAATGCTGCATATCCATAATATGTGTCGTATAAAATGTTTTAGAGTCCATCAACTCTGATACATATGACATGCCCATAGCATGTTACAAAACTAAAAAGAGGGGGCACCACCTACCCCTACACCTAATCACTATTTGGAGGATCCCAAGCCAATGGCTCTACTCCTGTAGCTTGTAGATCATGCATGCCCTATCCGGCCATCGCCATGCGCCGCATGACCCCTCGCCACTCAGAGGGTACACCAATACATGGCTCTATGCACTGGTCATCTAAGTCTTGCCAACTGTGCTCTGAAACATCGGTTAGAAGCCTCTCACATCTACGATGGATGTCCTCGAGGAGGGTTGTTGCATCCTCATTTTGTGGCGCTCTCGATCCACTAGGTCCTGCGGTCCCTGATACTGTAGGTCGTCCCTTATACCTAGCAAGTTTTACCAGTGTTGTATCTGCATACCAAAAGTGAAAGAATTAGTACCACATAAAATATTCTATAACTTTACATGAACATAAAATATTAGCAATTTGTCACTTACCATCGGGCCCCCATATTTGACCAGGCAGCAGTGGCAGATCCAGGTCCCCACAATAACTCATCCGACTATAGGGATAGTTGTCTATATATAGTGCCATCTGATCCCAATGAGAAAATAACTCGGGTCGGAACACCCGTCCAACCGCCCCACCTCCTCCTTTACACAGTAGTCGCCCCCACTGACACATCCTCGGCTCTCTTGGGCCCCCATCTTGGAGCTGTATGCAAGGTCGAAGTGTCAGCATCTTCTCAAAGAATAACGAGCGCAAAACTATACCATATGCACAGTCATGGTTCACTTGCCTCTTACATAGCAGAAATTGTCGTTTCAGTGACGACAGCATCATCTGGGCCCACCCATAGTAGGTCCCACTAAGAAAAAGCTCCACAATCATCATCTACCCTTCGGTGATGTGGTGGAGTTCCTGGTTGCCCAGGATCCACAACACCATTGTGGCCACAGCACGGGTCTCTAACCTCTCCAAATCCCCGATGGGTATCCGATTCCCCTTGACTTGGAGACTTGTTCGACAATGGCACTCTACAAACTCTATGATATTTTTTCCCCACGGTAACACTGGCTGAGTATTCCCTACCATTCCAAGTGGTGGGAGACCTTTCAGGAAATATATTTCCTCGACAGTCAAATCGATCTGATGCCCCTGCACTATAAATACCTCATGGTCCAGATCCCAATAGCTAACAATCCGGGCCAATAAGGGCTCTCCAGCTCTCATCAAAGGGTTCTCCACAAACTTCAAAACCCCAAACATGTCCAATGCATTGCGGATACCTTGATCCTCCTGGATCTCCAACCGTAATGTTCCCAGGTCTCTCTCTCTTGAGTTTATCCGTAATTCTACCATATTTGCACAAAACCATCATATTTTTCAGTGTACAGATAGGAAAATTTGTATCTCAACATAAAAAACCCAGTGCTCAGCCAAAAAATAGCACATAAAAACCCCTCCCTGACAGGTCGCACTTTTCAGGCCGAAACCTGGGACAGGTCGCATTTTTCTGCTCAAAACCTGTTACCCAGGTTGAACCTTTTGCCCCAAAAAGTGTGACCCGACCATGAAGAGAAGAAGGGGCATGTTCCTAAGCCCTAGGGACCCAATCTAAACTTTCAATCCACTAAAATGAAAGAGTAGGGTTAGGCCTCTTACCTAAAACTGATGGATCTCGATTCCAACGGTTGATTTGTCCACTATGATCGCCACAAGATTTAGGGCCTTCTCTCCTCTCTACATTCACCATAGCTCCACATGCAAATGAGTAAATTTGGAGGGAAAATGCCTTATTAAAGGAGAAACCTATAATTTTTCTTTCGCCTGCTGCGGCCAAACCATAGCTCAGTTTTCCAAACCGTCTATACAATTAGAAAGCTCTCACCGAGCGCTCAGATGGGTATCTGTTATTTTTTCATGATTTGATACTTCACCGGGACACATTTTGTCCAAGAAGGATCACTTCACCACTCCTCAAAATCGAATTTCTTCACCTGCCACACTTGTACTTGGGGGCACCTCTTTGCCTTCATACTTTTCCATGCTTGTGTCGATCTTCGTCATGAGTAACCATCATATATTGATGTTTTTATGGTCCCCATTGGACCTTTTCTGTGTGGCAGCACCATCGAGTCACCCTTTTTTAGAGCATCCAAGTTGAGTCATCATTGCATTCATGGAGTCTATCCGGAGTCCCTTTGCATCCCGCTATAGTCCTCCATCCTTCATTGCTTGGTCCCTCTCTCGTGTCACACATTATGGCCTCCAGTCCCACTGTCCCCTATCCCTCATGATATTGTGTCAGTCGATGCCAGGTCATCCATGCCCTTTATGCTCTAACAAATGAAGTCGTTTGTCCGCTACCTAGTCCCCCCCATTTCATCACCCCTAGTGTCTTTCTGTCAGTCGCTCTACTGTTTTCTCTCATGCCATATTTGACCCCTTATTTCCTCACCTATGGCAGACCTTCTTCTGTCGACATCAAATCATTTATTATAGAAGACAGGTCTAGAGGACGGTATAACTTAGTTCCAGCTTCCACTCTTGTTCGGTGTCTTGGATCAGGAAAGGGACTCCTTATAGCCCTTTGACTTGATTGTTTCTCAGCTCCAGCTCCTTTCAGCATGATCGAGATCTGTATACTCAATGGTTCAGTGATGTAGCAAATTGGACCGGTGATTCCTGGGTGTGTGTGAGATGTCTCAACCCTCATGAGGGGGGTGGCCTTACAGGTAGCCCCCCACATGCCCAGATGACCTCTTCATATCATCCTTTGATGTAGCTCCATATATTTGATGATGTTGGCCTCAGCCTCTTGCAGCGCCTCTTTGATTACATGTATCAATCATATTTTCAAATCCCTTTCCTGTTTACAGGGGCATATGGGTTGTATTTTGTATCTCATGTACTCAGAAATTATTGTACAAATCTTGGTTGCTATCCCAGGTGTAGTATGTATATGAGATTCATTATCATGTTCTTTATCTGGCCCCTATTTATGCCATCATGTACTATATCTTTCAGTCCCCTATTTATTGGACGCCTTATTCTTTGTACTTTGTCTCGGTAGGCATATGTATACCTCCCCCACCGCCTATATCATAGGCACTCATTCATAAAAAGAGACTTTTCACACCTGTAATTCTCGCCTCCTCAAGGTCTAGTCCTCTCAACACTTTGGTCTACCTTACATTTCTCTCTCTTTGACTTCCCCCTTCGGTGTCTAGTGATTGAGTTTTTACAATGTACTTCGGTCATACGATTAACTCCTAATGCTCGCACGGTGGGGGGCAATTTGTTACACCAGTTTTTGGTCATCTAACCTATTATCATTATATGAACCCAAGTACACCATGTAAGACCAATTTGTACCTAAGTAAAATTTCTTTCATTATGAAAATAACTTACTAAACTACCTTTATTAAGTTGTTTATGGTCTAAATAGGAAACCCCATGAGGAAATATTAAATAAATCTATATTTGTTTGATTCTCCTCAAGGAATAATTATTTAAACAATAGTTTAATTAATATTCTTGGTTATATTTAACCCAAAACAAGGAAATTAATTGGATAAATCATTATTTATCTTATTATTTTTTAAAGAATAATTATTTAAACCTTATTTAAATAATATTATTTGTTAAATATGACTAAATCACCCATAAATAATTAAATAATTTATTATTTATTTGATTATTACTCAACCACATCCTTAAAATGATAAATAAATCATTTATTTATTTATTATTTACAAATAAAGGGATTTGACCCAAGTCAAATTCCTTTTCCCTCCAACAAATATAATAAAATATTCCATAAAAGTTGGATCTTGATTTCGTTAATAATATTTTAATCATGCACCAATATCTAGACTAACTCAATATTTTGTTATAAAAAAAAGGGTTTTCCCATTCATTTACCACCTTTTGTTGCCTAAGGATCACTCTGGATCTATACTTTTGATCTGACTTTGATCCACCATCATAGTCATATTTTGCTACCATTTTTGTCTGGGTTTTCTACACCATCAAGAGAGAGGAATTTTAGATTTCAAGTGCTGAGGACTTACAAGAACCCATCCCATTGAGGAGAACTAGTAACACCCTTCTGTGTTTTCCTCCCAGGTGCCATTAATACAAAATTCATTCAACATATTCTCGTCTTGTCTATTGGATGCATGGAGTAAATCTTGTTTTTCTACTACTTAATGTCTTTTGATGCATAGATCTAGATTTTTTTAGCATTTATCTTGATCACTTAACTACATATCTGAGGATATTGGTAATCATCTTTGCCGTTAGGATTGTTTGTTATGTACAACTAAAGTGGTCTTTTTTCGTAGACTTGGAATTAAGATTCATACTAACAAAGAGTATGAGAAACTGAACCTTATTCAAATTATGCTAATTATGGTTATATCAACCATAGTAAAATTCTATATTTGTATGTAATTGAATCTTCTGTGGACTGTATCTTGCTCAAGGAGGATGTTCCAAATGACTATGACTAGTTAATGTGGAATGTACAATTTTTATCATCTCGGGGAAATTCTAGAGAAAATGCAAATGGAATAACTATAGCAAACGTAATAAGAATTTATTAATGATATTAGCTATTATAGGGGAACATGTTTGTGATCTTATAACCATGCACTCTTATATTTTGTTTTATAGATGTATTGATATGCCTCCAAGCACATATTTATAACATAAGATTTCTTGTTTCAATTTAATATATATATATATATATATATATATATATATATATATATATAATTTTTTAGTTGATTTTCATCTTATTGTTGCAAACTACATGCATTATGGATTTGAAAAAGTTGCATGTAAGAATCATATGAAATTATTTCATCATTTTCTTTTCAAGATTTTAAACAAACTTATTTTCCATGAAAATGCTGATAGATGCATAAATTTTTTCACATAATTATGTCGAAAGGAATTTTCTACTCTTAGAGTGAAGGAGATCCTAAGCCTCTTAAATTTTCATTAGAAATTAATGGAAGAACATTTAGGTAGTAAATTTTTCTTGATAGAGAAACATTGTTTCCAAAATGATTATTATGGTAAAGGTTTCCAATAAATACTTTCTAAAATCCACCACTACATATAATAATGTTTCCATCATTGGGATCATTTGCTCAAGTCAAATATTAGAATTGTTAAGTGATGTCCAAATAAAGAGTTTGCATGTTTTAAAAAAGCCTTAAAGAGATGAATCTAAATTTGTAACAAGAAGTTAAGTTATGTGAATCTTATCTCATGAGTGACCATGTATTGAATATCTCTCTCTTTGTATAAAATAAATCATTATTATATCCATATTAATTATATGTATATTAAAATTTGTAACACTAATGGAAGTAAGAAGTGGTATTAGATCAATGCATGACATTCATGAAATCTCTAATTTATATATGCTTTAAGTTTTAGCTCACACTATTTTTAAATAGATTCCAACAACTAGTGGAGGAAGACTTGTCTTAATTGTAACATCAAATATTTTTCATAGTTATGATGTTTGGTATGTGAATGGTAGCACAATTTAAAAAACACATATTAGCAAGCTTTGTGTATCTAAGTGATCGAAAGTTCAATTTCCCTCAAAATGTCACACCCACCGAACCAAAAAATAAAATAAAATATGATGTGTGATTACAATTTTCAATATTCAATAGTTAAGTGTACATGAAAAACATAAAATTAGTTTCAATGTTTCTAATCACACAATCAAGGTTAGAGTATAAAAACCCTGTATCCAATATTTCTAATCGCCTTTTTCTCAAGATGGAACCAATCTTAAAGAAAACTTGTAGTGAAATGTGATTTTATCATTCAAAAATATTAGATATAATTATATTGTTTATAATAATAAAAATTTTACCAATATTGTCATTATGGATAGTTGTGGGGTGGCCTCATCATTATCATAGTTGTTGTTATTGTTGTCGTGGTCACCCCACTACTACCACCATCACTACCACCATCATTGTCATTATAGTTGAATATTATAAACTATAATAACATTGTCATTTGAATAAAAAATTATGTATGACATTAAATTATCATATTATAATTTTAAAATTCATAGTAAAATCAT
Source organism: Pinus albicaulis (assembly GCA_034641835.2). Taxonomy (NCBI): domain Eukaryota; kingdom Viridiplantae; phylum Streptophyta; class Pinopsida; order Pinales; family Pinaceae; genus Pinus; species Pinus albicaulis. The sequence continues at coordinate 757,928,121 of CM076573.1, read as the reverse complement.
TCATTTAAAAAAATATATTTTTAGAAAAGGTAAACCAAAATTTTATTATATAAATTTATTTAAATCTCACAATAACATATTTATAATTTAATAGCATCATTATCATTATTATTTAATTATTTTTAAACATATAAATATTAAAAAGTTTACATTAAGACATAAAACCATCATTACATTAAATTATAGAATATAGTGTAATTATTAAATTGAATTATTTAATTACAATTTCATTAATTTATGTTTTTTCGTAAATTTCGTAGATCCTTACCATTTTCTATTTATCAAAAAAAGAGGAAGATTACCATACATATCCATAAGCAGTTAGTGGCAAGAACCTGCCCAAAGGAAACCACGTATGTTGGCCACCTTAACGAGTTAAAATCCAATGAGTGTTGGAAGGTTTTCTTCCTTCTACTTGCCACTATATCTACTTTACTATGTCCACAAAAGTTTAAAACTAAACAGTAAACATTTTCTGCAAAAATCATTAAAAAATATTACTAATTTATGTCATCCTTCAACCATCAGAGGATTCAATTAGAGTCGGGTCCTTTGCAGTTGAACCTGGCATATCTACTTGTTGCATTTCTTGAAGCTTGTGTTCAATTCTACCTATCCTGGTCATTGCATGGTATTGAGATATTCTGATTTGCTGTATTTCCTGTTTTATTTCTTGCAGTACTGAGACCACACTAGAATTTCCTTCAATTTCCCTCATACTATTCATAGCCTTCGCCAGAACGCATTTGAGAATCCAATATGCGTGAATAGATTGGTGAAAGAGGGAGAGCCTCCCTCTCGTGTTTCTTGGGTCAGAAATAAACTCAATGTTGGCTTCCTGCCATTCTATGTCTTCTTCTTTTTTAATGCTTTCTCTTTCCCATCCTTGAATTGTATTACGGATCTGTGGTGGATTTCCAGCTGCATACAGATCAAAAATGTTCTCCATGAATTCCTTATTTGTTTTCCCGCCACGCTTTCTTGGGCCCACATTCTGAGGCGGAAGCTTCTTCTTCCCTTTACATGTACCCTGTTTTTTTCCCTTTTTGGCCTTTCGTCATGTGATTGAGCAGACAGACACTTACTGAAAACTTCTGTATATTCTCAATGATAATTTGAAACAGGCCTGTGTATGGAAAAAAAAATTAATAATAGAATTCATTTCAACGCTGGTGGGGCCCATTATTTCCATGTTTGCAGACAGGACCGCAAACTTTGTTGCTATGCAACCAACATCGTGCAGCGTAAAAATAATAGTCACAAGAACCGTATCACATAGACAAAGACTCCAAATTACCATGCTACCAAGACTATTATTATTACTACTAGGGTGGCCTAAACTAGGATAGAAAACAGAGTTTACTCGGACAACTAACATTAGAGGGTTGTTCTAAGCAGGCTAGCTATGGGAATTCAGTTTTTCATTGCTGGACATGCAGGCCTGTTCGTAGGCTTGATATGGGTCAGCGATATTGGTAATTCTCTTAACCCAAACTAGGCTTTGAGCCCCCCACAGAGATAGAAAGGGGATTCTTACAGTAACATCGAATGAGCATAAGCCTTTAATAAAAAATTTAGGATGGTGTAGCCTCTGATGGGTCTTAAACAGGGTTCCTAACCAGTTGACAAATTTTGAGTAAATGACACAGGAGGGAGGGGTTGGCGTTCTGAAACAAGGTTCAATTATCTGACCCAGAACAGTCTAAACCATCATGCAATCTAAATTAACAACCCCTTCCACAAAATTTGAACAAAGAAGACTCAAGACATTCCTTAAATGATACACCACACAACCATTGAATCGATTGATAATATGCAAGACTACAAAACCATCCGCGAACAGGTATTCCTCTGCATTATTACGAGGCAGAGTAGGTAAATGAAAAATGAAATCTAGGAGAGCCATAACATACTGAGTTAACCTTCGTCGCCACTGACCTGCTTCTTACTTCCCGGCTTCCTCTGATAATCACTTTTGGAGAACAATTCCCAGATGTTCCTTTCCTTGTTGCCATAAGCGTTCTCTCAGGTGACACTTTTTCCAACCCCGACCTGACCAAATTCGTTGGCTGCCAGTAATCTCATCAGTTTCCATAATGGTAAAGCATGTTGGAGGCATATCAACATTACTAGGGGTTAATGGCTAGGCAGGTTCACGCAGCCGCGTGACACCAGCCGTAGCCCACTTTCCGTTACGTGGCACCCCGATCGGGGGGGAAATTTCATTAATTTATATCAAAATTATTTATAAACAATTATTTTTAAAAAATTAAATTAAGCTTGAAAAACTTTAAGACTATTTAAAATTGTGGACTTTATGGTAAAAAAAAAAAATCTAAGTATAACATTGCAGGATTATGGTTAGCGAGACAAAGTCATACATTTCAACTCTTAAAATCATGTCACAAAGAGAATTATAATGTGATAAAATGTTGAATTGCACCCCACAGCACATAGGTGTAACTTGTGCCCTTTTTTAGTAAGAGGGTATGTTAGAAATAATGAGTTAAATCAAATGGGTAAAAGTACATTAACTTTTAAAAGGGAATCTTAGAGATAGTGGGTAGTGGATAGTAAATATTTATGTCTACTATGATGTGTATGATGTGATTACGATTGGGTAAGAATGAATTTTTATTCGATTTAATGATAGAAATGAAATTTAAATGTATTAATTTTGAGTGATAGATACTTGGGATTTCATAGATTGCAAAATTGGTAAAAATGTTATAAAACGTAAATTGATATCTTTAATATAAAAGTGTAAAGTAGGATATGGAAGAAATTGTGTTTATAATGAGATAATGAAACTATTATTATTTTAAAATATAAGATCAATGTGTGTTGCCAACATTTACAGCAATTAAGATAATGAAATAGACCAATTAAGATAATGAAATATCGTTTCACCTAATGACCATGAATACTCTCGTCTGCTATCACGGCTTCTTGCTCTAGCTTCCTCTTCTTCCATCTTCGATATTTTCTTCAATAAAACAAGAGCATATTTGTTGAAGTATCTTTAGACAGTTGCAATATGAAGGGACAATGGTCGCTTGCATGCTACGGTGAACAAAATGTCCTTCATTAACATGATGTAACATCTTTTGATACTCCCATACCTCTCCTCTGATAGCTTGAGAAGCTCTGCTAACACTGGAAATGGCATTGGAGTTATAATTGACTGTGCAAGGTGTCTTCTCAACTTAGTGTTCCTAAATTGATGTCATAAATTGTCAACCAGGGCTAGTAAACTGTTGAAGTGAAGTTCACTATATGTGCTTAGGTATATTCTTCCTACTTCGTTGTGTTTAGTGCTTTTCTAGTGTTTTTGGTTTTGTGTTTTTGTGCTAAGAGGAAAAGAGCTAAATTGTTGGAAAAGAGAAGTTATTGGTCATACTAAAACAGAGCAAAATATACTCTAAACTATGTATGGCACCTAAGAATAGGAAATGCTAATTCACCAATTGCAAAGCTTGACAAGGAAAGTAACTCATAACATTAACTCAGTCCAATTCATTTCATTAGAGGTATGTTGGAACAACTTAAGAAAAGGATAAGTTTGATGCAATGAGGTTCTTTTAAGTAAACAACAACTTACAATATCATAGAGAAAATCTCATCCATAGTTAGAAATTTGTTGGAACACGTTGAGAAAATATTATCTGCAACATATTAAGTAACTCTATGCCAATTTAACTTATGACACTAAAATCAACCCATTCTGCAACTCAAAATGTTACTATTAAGCCTCATTCAAGGGTTAGAGATCTCTTGGAATAGCTTTGGAAAAAAGGCTGTTTGTAAAATTATGAAAAATTGCAAAACAGTCAAGCCCTCAAAATAATATTACTAATTCTTGTCCATATGATAATAATGTCTTAGAAGAGACTAAGAACAAGAGAAGTTTGTAAATAATGAAGGCCTTTAAGTCGAATTTAACATAACTAGAATACAAATAGCTAATAAAACTTGAAATGCAATGAACAGAACTGAACTAATACACAATTAGCCTTCGAAATATTACAGCTCTATCTCATTCAGTGTTAGTGATATTTTGGAACAATTCATGAGAACAAGATTGACTGAACTATTCGATGTAAATAAGCATAAAACATGAAGTTCAGAAAACTACCTAAATTAAGAACGAAACAGAGCTAAAGTTACTTAACTAAAAAATATGCACAAAGCCTTTCGGACAGTAGGGGCCCTCTACCACCGGATTGGCACACGAATCACCTCAAGATTTCTTCCGATCATGTATTAAAGTTTTACTTCTTTCATTAAAGGAAAACGCTTCAAAAACAGAGTATTACAGTCTTGGACAACTTAACAACAAAACATCAACTAGCTAACTGTCTCTCGGTTCCCCAAGTTATTTTTATAAACAAAATACATAACTGTCATTGAGAAGAAATATGGATATTTTTATTTTTCAATCAAAATCGAATTAGAACTCCTGTTGAGGCCTCGTACTTTGCTGAAGACACCTGCAGAGTCCTTGTCCTGGTAGAAGTCTACTTCTTAGTTTTGGTTTCCTCCACATGCATAACCACTTGCAGATTTTTGCTCAGACTTCATAGAGGGAAAGGAATGATGTAGGTGAGTTCTGGCATTCAACCATATGTTTTTTTCCTTTAAGTGACACCTGTAACCTGTGTGAACATAAATATAGTTGCGGAATATGCGACTAGCTCCAGAATAGTTGTATTCTGTAGCTAAGTCTAGTCAAACATCACTACAACAACAAGACCACAAAAGTTTAGTAAGTCGGTTATTTTATGCATTCTTAAAGTGAATTTAATCAATCCTATTAATCTTTTAAGCCTATAATTGATAAAGGACAGAGGAAATGAAGTGAAATTTGGTGAAAGAAAATGACATCTTTGGGGCTCAACACAAGGTTTACGTCCTGTGGTAGTAAATAATACAATGAGTAAACAAAGTATCTGTCAGTAGAAATGAAGGAAAAAAATCTTTTATAGTTGTGAAAAAAAATAGATATATTCAGGTTTTTTTTTTCAATTGAGGATATCGTGCCTAGAGTAATTCTAGATATATATAGTTTTGTTAGAATTGGACAGAAGGCCTATGGAAACAGGGCACTTGGTTCAAATAAAAAAAGAGAAATTAAAGGTTGAAGTACCTCGTCAGTGCTCTCATTGTAAAGATAGGACTTGACATGATCAAGAACACCAGTGAAGCAGATGTGGGTAACTCAGAATCTTCTTTCATATTTAATGTTACCACTCCATTTCCACCAGCATGGGAAAGTCTGCACACATGATATAAATCATACTCCAACATAATTCAATTCATGATTCAAAAGGTTCTGAGCACCCCAATCAATATGCATCATAATTGAATATATCCACTTCTATAAATATTAGGTTTAAAATAAAGAAAAGTCTGCTTCACATCTTTGGGTTGGCAGAGCTAAGGAAGGTCTAATTGTTCCTGGGAGTAAATGAAACTATAAAATATTGTGTTAGCAATATTGTTTGGATACATTTCCATTGCATATGATAATGGGCATCCATCCCAGTTGTGACTCACAAGAGTCACCTGCCATACATTTTATGCAAATATGTCAGTGCCCTTCATAGCCATAATAAAATCAAGAGTAATATCACCTGAAAAACCCAGGATCAATGCCAAAGATTTTCAAATGCCAACATAAGTATTATTGAATGTTTCGAGTATTTTTTCAATCTAATCAACGAGTTCCTAGAATTTCATAGCTAAGGAGTTTGATCTCAAACGTTAATGATGTTAAATAATAACCATGTGATTTCTGTAATTCATTCATTGAACTAGATTACATTTACACTTGAGAAATTAGTTCAAAAATTAGTTATCACTAACTACTAACTTCCTAACTTCCTAACTACCTAACTGAACAGAAACCCTAAGGATTCCCATAGGATTACAACATTTCCCCCCTTAATTCTAAGGGACATCTGACATACCAAGTAAAGATCTAAATTTTTCAAACTTTTCACATCCTAATTCTTTGGTAAAAATATCTCCAATTTGTTCAGAAGTTGGAAAATGTGTCCGATGAATTGTTTTGGCCTCTACATGATGTTGAATAAAATGATATTTAGTGTTCATATGTTTGGTTTGATCATGAAACTTTGGATTCCTTTCCAACTGAACTGCAGAAGAGTTGTTGAAAAATATAGGAGTTGAAGTTCTTTATTTCTCCTACAAATCTTCGAGTATTTTTCGAAGTCGAATGATTTCCGTAGTGGCTTGATCTGCTACAACATATTCGGCTTCGGTGGTAGAATCAATAGGAAAAAATTTCTTGCGCGATCTCCAAATGATGGTTGTTGATCCAAGATTCATCGAATATCCAGAAGTTGAGACTGCATTTTCTTTGTCTCCATCAAAATCTGAATCTGAATAACCAGAAAGATGGAAGTCTCAAACTTTGGAATATGTGATGTCATAAGTTTGAGTTCCTTTTAAATAATTCAAAACTAATTTTTCTGCTACCCAATGCCCCTCACAAGGATGATGCATAAACCTGGAAAGTATTCTGATAGCAAAGGTTATATCAGGATGAGTAATAGACAAATAAATCAAGCTTCGAACAATTTTCCTGTACTTTTTTGGATCTTCAAACAACTTTCCTTCTTTGGAAGTGAGTTTAAAATTATGCTCCATTGGAGTAGCAACGGATTACATTCCGTCATACTATATTTGTTCAATAATTTATCAACATATTTCTTCTAAGAGATGAAAATATGTTGTGGTTTTTTATCAACTTCAATTCCAAGATAATAATGACGTAAACCTAAATTTGTCATATCAAAAAACTTGTTCAATTCCTTCTTTATAGATGACATGTATTCATCATTGTTTCCTGTGATCATCAAATCATCAACATATACAACTAGATATACAACTAATCTGCCAACTTTCTTTACGAAAAGACTTGCATCATCTAGGTCAAAATGTTTATAGTTTAATTTAAGAAGATGTTTAGTTAGCTTCTCATACCATGCTCGTGGTGCTTGTTTCAAGCTGTACAAATACTTCATCAGTTTGCCAACCTTTTCTTCTTTCCCTTTAACAAAAAATCCTTCTGGATGAAACATGTAAGCATCTTCTTTCAAATATCCATTTAAAAAGGAAGTTTTGACATCCATATGATGAATTTTCCATTATTTCTGAGCTGCAATAGCAAACAAAGATCTAATAGTGCCCCATTTAGTTGTAGGAGAAAATGTCTCTGTATAGTCGATACCCTGTTTCTGTGCGTATCCCTTCGCTACAAGTCTTTCTTTCTACTTGTCTAGCGAACCACCAGCTTTAAACTTAGTTTTATAAATCCATTTACAGCCAATAGGTTTGATTCCAACAGGAGGATCCACCAGCCTCCATGTGCCATTTTTTTATGAAAGCATCAAATTACTTTTGCATTGCATCTTTCCACTGTTCATAACTAGCAGCTTCTTCAAAGAAAGTAGGTTCACAATCCACAGAAAAATTAAATTCACAATGAGAATAGTTACCTGAGGAACTTCCAGCCTTAAACCATCATATTTCTTTGGAAATTTTTGAATACGAGTTGACCTTTGCAAAGGTTTTGTATGAATTTGTTTAGGAATTTTCTCATCTTCTTCATCTAGCTTAGCTCTCTCCATTTCTGTCATTTTTTATGTAGAAACACTTGCATCAACTAATTCCTCATCAGCAACAATGGAATTATCATCATCAACCACAACCAATTTCTCATCATTGAGAGAAGGAAACTCCACAGACTGATCTAATATAGGAATCCCCCCTTCAAGATGGGGAAGTATATTATCTGATTCATAATAAAAAATTTGAGGAACAAAATTTTCTATTTCATTAAGTTGTCTTTCAACAGTGAGGGAATCATTATCAGTTTGAAGAAAAATTAGATCTCTTGACAAAATAAATTTTTTGTGCGCTTCATCATATAATTGGTATGCCTTAGAAGTCATGGAATACCCTAAAAATATGCAATTTCAGCTTCGTTCACTCATCTTATTCCTCTGATGTTTGGGGGAATCAAAGCATAACATGGAGAACTAAAAGTTCGGAAATGTTTAATAGCAAGAAGACAATTGTACCACATTTCATATGGAGTTATGTTGTTAATGATAGGGGAAGGGCATCGATTTCTAATGTATTCCGCACGAAGCACAGCTTCTCCCCAAAACTTTAATTTTACATTCTTAAAAAACACCATTGACCTTACCATATTAAGCAATGTTTGGTTCATTCTTTCAGCAACACCATTTCGTTGCGGATTATATGGTATTCTGGTCTGGTGTTTGATTCCATTCTCTTGCATATATGTTTCAAAAACATGTGAAGTATATTCTCCTCCATTATCAGTCTGTATAGTACCAATAGTAAGTTGTGCTTCATTTTTTATCAAAAGATGAAATTTCTTAAACACATCAAAAAATTGTGATTTTTCTTTAAGCAGATAAACCCAGCACATCCTCGAATAATCATCAATAAAAGTGAGCATGTATTTATTTCCATTTGCATTTGGTATAGGCATTGGACCACATAATTTAGAGTGTATGAGACTTAATTTTCTTGTATCTCTAGACTTAGAATTCTGAAAATACTATTTGTGATGTTTGCCCAATATACAAGCATTACATGGGGTAAATTTTCTAGGAACTGTTGGAAGTCCCTTAATCCCCTATTGTTTCATAATTAGAATACTTTCATAATTAACATGACCGAAGCGCGCATGCCATAATAAATAAAATGACAGAGTATCATTTTGCTGAACTAAGTAAGTTGTGGTCAATGCAACAGATGACATACCATGCAACTTCAATAATTTGTCTTCTTCCACACTAGACATTACAGTTTTATTGTTAGCTTCTCTTCTAATTTATACTTTACCATCAAATATGTGAATGGAATGTCCCTGTTGTCTTATTTGTATAAGAGATAAAAAAATTCTTTGGAACTGCGGAATGTAAAGAACATCATTCAAAATATAATTTGGAAGTCCAGGAATTTTTAACTGAATTGAAACAATCCATGCTTGTTTGATTTGGGACTTATCAGAAAAATGCACTACTCCATAAATATTATCACTAAATTGATCAAAAAAATCTCTTCGAAAGGTCATATGATACGTGGCACCTGTGTCTAGAACCCAACTATCATACCATGAAGAAAAAGTACTAAAAACATCTAACATGTGGAAATTACAATGTACGACAACATAATGTGCATTCTCAGAAGACTGTCCTCTGTGTGGAATTAAATGATCTTTCTTTTCAAGAAGTTGTTCTCTTTTTTAATTAATTTTATCCCAGGGAATTCTACAATTTGAAGCAGTATGTCCAAGTTTACCACATCTAAAACATTTTATAGCTGGTTTATCAGAAAAATTTCTTCATTTTTCATTCTGTTGTCTATCTCACTGAATATTTCCTCCCCCCCTACCTCTATAATTCTTCCTATCTCGACCTCTATTACCTCTAATATTTCTGAAAGATTCCTCCTAAGGTTTTTGTTCTTTTTGAGAAAGACATAGGGTTTCGGTATTAGAACTATGTGATGCTTCTTTCTTGCCAAAATCCTTCTCTCTTTCTGCAATTTTCCCTACTAATTTGTCAAAATCTATATCTTTTAATTACCCACTAGCTTGGAGAGATTCCAAGTAGTGTGAATAACTAGGGTAAACATATTTTATAAAGGCAGTAAGCGGAAAATCAACTTTAACTCCAGTACATTCAATTTCATGATTGATGGATTTAATTTCAGAGGAAAGTTTTATACGATCATTATCGCTCATTTCCAGATTAAATAACTTCAACAATAACTGAGTTATCTCCAATTTAGAATGTGAATCATAAAGCTCCTTTAGTTTTTTATGGCATCATAAGCTATTTTACTCTAAGTAATGTATCTACTTACCTCTTCTGGGACTGAAGCAGATATTAAGGAAAAGGCCTTCTTATCCTTACTTTGCGAGATTGCGAGTTGTTTCTGATCATCAGGCTGCACCAGTGCATTCTCTCCTTCTCCTTCACAAAATCCATCCCATAAATCATTAAAGATAAGAGTATTCTTAACTTTCCTAGACCACTATGGTAATTTCCTTTCCGGAAAGGCCAACCCCAATTAAAGACACCAAGGAGTTCATATTAAAAAAAAACTATTTAAATCACTCGCACCCTTAAAATAAAATTTTGTGTTAATCACTTCCAAACTTCAAATTATTCTTATAAATACTCCGATATTTAAAAAATTCTCTGTTTAATATTGCAGATTTAGTAGAGATTAAAGAAACAAATTTCTCCTCTCTTTTTTTTTTATAAAAAAAATTCTATTTTAATCACTACCACTGGCACAAAAAAAAAAAAAAACTATTTTTAAATTTACAGAATCAACAAGTGGCACTTATGTATCTCTAGAGACAAATGTTTCTAAAAAAAAACTGATTTAAACTTACATATTTGTCTGCTACAAAAATTTGATCTAAAAAAAAATGCTAGCAGATTCTTGACAAGAACAAAAATGAGGGTTTCTGTCAATCAAATGTTGCAAACACAGCAGAGAAAAATGCTGGCAAACAAAATTTGTTGGTAGTGTTGTCATAGGTTGAAAACAATCTACTTCTCCCTTAACATCAACGCTGCCACCTGCCTCGTTAGATCTCAAGTGCTCCGATACCACTATTAAATAATAGCCATGTGATTTATGTAATTCATTCATTGAACTAGATTACATTTATACTTGAGAAATTAGTTCATAAATTAGTTATCACTAACTACTAACTTCCTAACTTTCTAACTACCTAACTAAACAGAAACCCTAAGGATTCCCATAGGATTACAACAAATGACCCAAGTACCCACTCACTTTTTTAGCCCTGGGTAATGTGGCAATTAGTCAGTGAGATGCTATCATGCATGATTTTCAAAGTCACAATGAGAACATGAAAATATAATAATTATGGAATTATATTTAAGCCTAGATATTCACCAGATCAAAATGGAAATGAAACATTCATTCTAAAACATTTATGAAAATAGCATCTTCTCTTTGTTGTCTACACTTCAATGGCCATACCTTTTGAAGCAAAAGGACAGTAAAAACAGCCATCATGTAATAACCATAAATTCCATAGTAAGGACTCCTAAAGAACAATAATGGGAACCAACGTGTAAACTTCCAGCATTCATAAGTTGCAAAACCTACAAATAATTATAAGGTTCCTGATAATACAAGTACCTTCTCATCATTGCTGAGGTTCTTGCTATATTCTAGTAGTGTCTTTGTATATTGTGAGATTGAGTTGACTTGATCTGTGGACGTGAGATCCAAGGCAACCACTTTGTGACCCTTTTGGTTAAGCATAGTAACAATTTTATACTAACACCATGCTCCATGCCTAAGTCCATGTATCAACACAAAGTGTTGTTGGCTTCTTTCTCCTTCCTGGTAAATTTCACAAGAAGAAAAAGAGAAAGCACAAAAAATTAGATCACCTCATCATGGGACTGTAGGATTTCTTGACTTCAAAAGATAAAGCCCAAAACAAAGATAAAAAAATCAAATACAATAGAAAAAGTTGCTAAAATTTTGAAAATTAGACTTGATCATTGCTTTAGTGCAAGACGAAAACAAAGATAATAAAATAAAGTATAAGAAAAAAAAGTTGCTAAAATTTTAAAATGAGACTCCATTATTTCTTGAATGAAAATCAAAAAGCCCTAAACAAAAATAAACCAATCAAATAGAACAGAAAAAGTTGCTGAAATTTTGAAATTGCAACTAGTACATGAATAGAAGCAAGAGGCAACATGACACCAAGGGCAGCAACAATCTTATTCCATTGTAGCTCCATCTTAACAACTGTACTACCCCCTTCTATGAGCATTAGATTAGGTTCATAATATCGCTGGTGGACGAGATGAATATAATGACCACAGGACCAAATATGTTAAAATTATTGGGGACATGAAGCAAAAAGTTGAGGTAAAACTTTAGTTTAAAATTTCTCGAATTCAAGATTAAAATAGGAAAATCGAGGCGCCAACTAAAAATGTGAGATTGACATTGGAAAAATTGGTGCATATGTAATGGGTTAAGGCATGAAGGGAAAAGGAGGCAGTGCATTGTTTTCGACTGACAAATTCAAGGAGGATCTAAGAGCAAGAAGGTTGCAGGTCTGTGACGTCGACTGGTTATTCCATATGTCATGGCTCTAGTTAGTTGCATTGTTAATTTACGTGTTCCTTCTCACTGTCACAACAATGGCGACCCCAATTTCATGGGTGGTTTATTTGATTTGCATATGGTTCATCGATGTAACTGTCAGTCTCCTTCTGAATTTTGGCATACCTCTGATTTCCTTTGTTATGCCTGTATAGAAGGGTATTTTAAATTCTCTTTCGATCATAATATGTAAAAAAACCTTCTATTTCTGGTTTTCCTGACCCTGCCTGGTCATCCTTGCTTCAGAACCCCTTCTCATTTTTTATCTGATTGAACTAAGCCCTTCACTCTGGTTTATAAGGATAATTCCTCTCAGGATTTGGTTTTGTGGCTATTCAATAATGACAAAGCTTCTCAAACCTATGAGATTGCTTGTATGGCTAGGCAAGATATGCCTTCTCGTGTCTTTAACCATAAATCTATTCACCACAATCATTTCACTCAGGGAACTACTCCTCCACGAGGCATGAGGGTTGCAGTCGGTATCCATAAGTCAGTTACCTATACTTTGTATCATGTCTCTGGTGTGTCTGTAAGGGAGGGTAATAGTCACCCCTGTTCTATTATTCAGTCCCTCTGTATTTACGGGTTCTGGGCTATAGAATTAGGCTCTCTACCCTCATCTTCTTCTTTGTTAACCCTATATGCTGCTTCTACCACCTTCAACAGTAACTGCATGGAAATTTGCACTGAGGTGTCGAATGCTTTGAAGGAAGTTGTGGGTCCCATAAGTGATCCCATGCATACTGTTATTGGCTTTCTCTTGCCATATACATGCATGTTTAAAATCTTCACAAGTGTTTCTCAGTCGTTGTTAGTGCTTTTCCATCCAATTACAAAAATCGTAAAAGGTCAATCTGTCAAACGTCAGGCTAAGGAAAAAGGGAAGCATAAGCTTCCAAAACCCACCTCTAGACCTAGCAAGCGAGGAAGAAAATAAAATAAAAAATAGGTCAAGGAGAATCTCTTCGATAGCTACTCGACAGGAAACCAACCATAGGTTCGAAAAATAATTCACGACTGGGAGAGAGAAAGAAATCACAAAGAAGAAGACATAGAACAACAAGAGGACACCATGGATTTCATATCAGACCCAGGGAACACAAGAGGGAGACTATCCCTTTTTCACCAATCCATCCATACTTATTGGACTCTAAAATGTGTTTTGGTGAAGGCCTTGCTCAGCTTACAGGAAATGCAAGGAAACCCCAAAGTGGTTTCAGTTCTATAGGAAATTGAAAAGGAATTTCAGGAGATTAGAGTATCTCAGTACCATGCTACGGCTTGAATTGGAAGAATTGAATGGCAGATTCAATCCATGCAGTAGGTAGACATGCCGAGTTCTACTACAAAATACCCAGCTCCTTTGGACTCTTCATACAATTGATTCATGATTTTCATAGTTTACAATGAATTTTGCAGCTAGCTTTTACTGTTTTCAGTTAGACTTTGATAGACATAGTAAAATGGACATAGTGGCTAGTAGATGGAAGAAACTGTTTTAATATTGGATAGCATTGAACTCTTTAAGGTGGCAAATAGACATGGTTTCCTTCGGGCAGGTTGAGGTCACCAACTTTTTGTATGTTACAACCTGCTTTATTTTTTATAAATATAAAATGGTAAGGCACTACGAAATTTACTATATATATCTCTCTCTCTCTATATATATATATCCTATTTAAATTTTGGATTAGATATTAATATTTATAAAAATTAAAATTTAAGAAATTATATTGTAATATCTATTTTAATTTATTTATACTATTTAATAATAAGAAGTGTAATTTAAAGGCGGAGAAATGAAATGCTAAAAGTGAAATATAATAATTGGAAATTGGATCTGTTTTATTTTTAAATAAATAATTAAGGGCATTATTTTGATATATTGTTTGAAAATAAACATTTAAGAAGGTATTTGATGTATTTTATTAAGGTAATTTTAAAATTAAAAAATGTAAAAAAAAAATCTTATTAAAATTAATTTTAAAAAATTTATAGGATTTATGATCATAATGTCATATGATAAAAGTAAATATATTTAGAGGGAAATATTATTTTTTAATCATATTTTTTTTTCTAGATTTAAAGTCTAGGCTCTTGTTGATGTGGAATTAAATTTTGTATCTAAGTCTAAGGAAAGATAAATTGAACATATATGAAAAATATGACTAAAAAATTTTGTTTTCTTTCCTTCCCTTTGAAAATTCATTTCTTATTTTATTATTTCAACAATTATTTCATTATTTTTATTTAAAACACCCATTTCAAACCTTAAACTTCTTGAAACGGTTAATTATTGGAATGTGTTTGACCAATGTACATATCAGATGCCACAACAACATATGTTGTTATCTTTAGAGGAATTGATCCATGTGTGTATGCAATTTGGATGATTAAACTGAGCAACATGTTAATGAGGCATGTTTTAACCAATAAATGGAAAGAATATATAACTCGTTGATTGACACATCATAATATCACATTTTCTAGTTAAGGGTAGTAAGAGTTGGGGTAGGGAAGGGGGGTGTGATTCTTCACCCTAAAGGAAAAGTTGAACACTCATACTTCTACGGACTAGGAAAAGCATCAAACAATCAAGCTAAATGATATGCCCTTCTTCCATGATTTACTCAAGTATTTTTTGTACACTAATTAGCATTGGCGACTCATAATTTATTCTCCATCACCATATTTCATGCACTCTACCTTTGAATCTCAATCTCACAAATATTTTCAAAGGGATATATCTCCTCTAAGAAAGTGAAAATTTAATTGATATATCATGTTCTTAGGGTCAATAATCACGTTAAAACCCAATTTTTAAACCGTGACACATCATTGGAAGTAGCAACCATAAACATATAGTGGGTGAGGGTTTGTCCTTAATCCCATAAGTATCCTCTAACCATTATGACTTTTAGCCCAGAATCAAAATACAAGCTCGAGCCATTTTTGTCCTTCTTCATGTTGGGTCATGTTTCATTTCCATGCAATCACAAAATAAATATCCTCGAACCTTGCCCTCTAGTGTTCTTAAGGAAGGTTTTCTAAGCAAAATAATTTCGAATGGATCTGCTGGATTCCATAATTTGGATTATGCATTCTATCCATGATGAACTTAACGTTGGATAACATGTTATTAATAAATACTAACATGTGAAGACTTATGAAATTTAGACATTATGGTCTCTTGCCCATTTTAGAGAGAAGGGGGGAATCATAGGTATGGTTGTTGAAGGTTTAATGTAGGTTCTTAATCCCATGAAGGGAATTGGAAAATGCAATATGAAATTTCTCACTCCCCTTGGAAGATATTTGGGGTCATATGAAAACATTATGTTAGTTTGTAGGAGTAAGTTTTCGGAGGGGAAATGGTGGGATTGATCCAAGTAGAACTCAAATTCTTTTCAAAAATTCAACATTTTTATCCTCTATCATGGGTGAAATAGATTTTCTATAAACATGGGTAGATTAATTACGACATGCAAGAGTATCAACAACCAAACCTTTTTTTGAAATTATTCTAATTATGGTTATGTCAACCATAGTAACATTCTATATTTGTATGTAATTGAATCTTTTATGGAGTGTATCTTGCTCAAGGAGGATGTTCCCAATGACTATGAGTAGTTAGTGTGGAATGTAAAAAAATTTCTCAACTCAGGGAAATTCTAGAGAAAATGCAACTAGAATACCTATAGGACATGTAATAAGAATTTATTAATGATATTAGCTATTATAGGGGAACATGTTCATGATCGTATAACCATACACTCTCATATTTTATTTTTTAGATGTATTTTTTTTTGCCTCCAAGCACATATTTATAACATAAAATTTCTTGTTTCAGTTTAAAAAATATGTATCTCATTTTTTAGTTGATTTTCATCTTATTGTTGCAAAACTATATGCGCTATGGATTTGAAAAAGTTTCATGTAACAATCATATAAATTTATTTCAGCATTTTATTTTCATGATTTTAAACAAACTTGTTTTCCATGAAAATGTTGTATATGCATAAAAATTTTAACATAATTCTGTGGAAAGGAATTTTCTACTCATAGAGTGAAGGAGATCCTAATCCTCTATTGATGGTGTGGCATCTTAAATGCTCATTAGGATTTAATGGAACAATATTTAGGTTGCATATTTTTCTTGATAGAGAAACACTATTTCCAAATTGATTATTGTGGTAAAGGTCTCCAATAAATACTTTCTCAAATCCACAACTACATATAATAGTGTGTCCATCACTGGGATCATTAGCTCAAGTCATATATTAGAATTGTTAAGTGATATCCACATAAAGAGTTGTCATGTTTTAAAAAAGCCTCAAATTGATGACTCTAAATTTATAACAAGAAATTAAGTTATGTGAATCTTATCTCATGAGTGACCATGTATTGAATATGTCTATCTCTTTGTGGAAGATTATCAATACTTTTCAATATAAAGTATTTATATCTAGTATAAAAAAACCATTATTATATGTATAGTAATTGTATATATATTAAAATTTGTAACACTAATGGAAGTAATAACGGAAGTAAGGAGTATTAGATCAATGCATGACACTAATGAAATCTCTAATTTATATATGCTTTTAACTTTTGGCTCACACTATTTTTAAATAGATTCCAATACCGAGTGGAGGAAGTGTATTAATTGTAGCATCCAATAATTTTCATAGTTATGATGTGTGGTATATGGATGGTAGCACAATTGGAAAAACACATATTAGCAATCCTTGTCTATCCGAGTGATTGAAAGTTCAATTGAAATGTCTCAACAAAGAAACAAAAAAAACAAAACAAAAATTATGATGTGTGATTACAATTTTCGATATGTAATAGTTAAGTGTTCATGAAAAACATAAAATTAGATTCAATGTTTCTAATCACACAAACAAGGTTAGAGTATAAAAATCCTATACCCAATATTTCTAATCGCCTTGTTCTCAAGATGAAACAAATCTTAAAAAAAACTTCTAATGAAATATTTTTTATCATTCAACAATATTATATATAATTATATTGTACATAATAACAAAACTTTTACCAATATTGTCATTATGGATGGTTGTGGAGTGACCTCATCACTATCATAGTTGTTATGGTTGTTGTGATCACTCCACTACTATCACCATCACTACCACTATCGTTATCGTTGAATATTATAAACTATAAAAATATCATATTGTCATTTGAAAACCAAAATATGTATAATATTAAATTATCATATTATAATATATGATAATTTTATAAATTCATGGTAAAATAATTCATTTAATATATATATATATATATATATATATATATATATATATATATATATATATATATATATATATATATATATATATATATATATATGAAAATTTAACTAAGTTTTATTATATAAATTTATTTAAATCTCATATATTTATAATTTGAAAGCGTCATTAAGATTATTATTTAATTTTTTTTAAACCTATAAATAAAATAAAATATAAAAAAGTTTACATTAAAACGTATAACCATCATTACATTAAATTATAGAATATAGTATAATTATGACATGAATTATTTAATTACAATTTTATAAATTTATACCAAAATTATTTATAAAACAATTACATTTAAAAAAATTAAATTAAACTTGGAAAACTTTGAGACCGTTTAAAAATTGTGGACTTTATGGTCAAAAAGAAATTCCAAGTATAACATTGCAGGATTATGATTAGCTACACAAAGTCATATAGGCGAGCCTTATTTCAGCTGCCATAGGCCCATTAATGCGGCCCAGGCAACTGATGCCCGCCACACGATGGTCTACACTTTTAATCGGACGGTGGGCATCAGCTGCCTGGGCCGCATTAATGGGCCTATGGCAGCTGAAATAAGGCTCGCCAGTCATATATTTAAACTCTTAAAATCATCTCACAAAGAGAATTATAATGTGATAAAATGTTGAATTTCACTCCAAAGTACATAGTTGTAACTTGTGCCCTTTTTTAGAAATAATGAGTTAAATTAAATGGGTAAAAGTACAACTTTTAAAAGGGAATCTTAGAGATACTGGGTAGTGGATAGTAAATGTTTATGTCTACTGTGATGTGTACGATGTGATTAGGATTGGGTAAGAATGCATTGTTTTTCTATTTAATGATAGAAATTAAATTTAAATGTGTTAATTATGAGTGATAGATACTTGGGATTTCATAGATTGCAAAATTGGTACAAATGTTATAAAACGTAAATTGATATCTTTAATATAAAAGTGTGAAGTAGGTTATGGGAGAAAGTGAGGTTATAATAAGATAATGAAACTATTATTATTTTAAAATATAAGATCAATGTGAGTTGCCAACATTTACCCATTTCATTTAGGCCTTCAAATTGGAGATTTTACACTGATTGAATTTGACATGAAATTTAAAACTTATATAATTAGGTGCAGTATGGTTTTTTGGGCATATGCATTAAGAATACGAAGTCATCTCAATTGTACGAATTTATATGGCTGGAGGTTATTTTTTTGGGTTAAAGTTTAAAACTTTATTAAAAATTTATGTAATTTTAAATTTTCAAAGTGGAATGTTATATAGTTATTTTAAAATAAAAATTTAATTTTTATATAACAGAAAATTATATAAAATTATATATAGAGAGAGAGATATTGATGTATATATGTTAATATATATCAAAAAATTGGTATCTAATGTTATTATTGATTGGATATGAAGTCTTGGGTAGGCATTTACGTCTCACAAACATGGTGAGAAAACATAAATTTCTCAAATGAATAGTTAAAGTCATGATTTGAATTATTTTTTAGGAAATATTGGAATGGCTCTCTAGTTTTCATGAGGTCTACAACTAAGTTATGTGGTCAAAGGTTGGATTTCTATCACACTAAGTCCTTTTGGTTTTTGTATTGTAACATCTCCCTCACACTAGATGTTGGTGTTTCCATGTCAGTCCCTTTCCATCATCTTCAAATATATTTTTTATGTCACATTCTAATTCTTCATTCCACATGTTTTAAACATCCTTTTCTAGTTACCCTTGAGGAGGAGGCTCCATATTCCTCCTCGATCCTAGCACAATTCTCGATCTTCCACCCTAAGTATGACTATATAGTAGAACATTCTCCTAATTTTCATTCAATCATTGGTTTAACTTAAGCTCACCCAAAGTCACATCCTCTTTCCTCTGCTACAGTGACTTACCATTACTATTAGTCTAATTTTTTGTCTCTCTAATGCATCACTCATCTAGTTTCCCTTCATTTCATGTCTTCATTGAGCCTGAACCCCTCTTTCATATTCCCTCCACTTTCCTTTGCAAATTCCTCTCATATCTCATCATCTCCACTTGCCAGACCTACTTCCTCTAGTTTGATCCCTTCATTTTTTCCTCTCTAAATAAATATAAGTGGTGCATCAAGAAAAATTCCCCACCATCCTCTCTGGTGGTGGACAAAAATATCGGTATTTAAGCCCTCACTTTGTTCATGGGTGACACACTTGTGGGTAGATTTGTAGAAAAATATTTCCCGGAGAAAATTATTCACATCCAGATGGATTTGACATGGAATCCCATTATTGCATACTCTCTAGAAGCCTTCATCTTGGTTTGCAACATTACCTTTTCACTTTTCAGTTGAAAGAGATGTGAGTCACATTTTAGCTTATTCATGGTCCTACGACCATTATGGTCTATAGCTAAAACCTTGGTCCACATAATTCTATGTAGCTCGGGAGTGAGTGATTTCACAAAAAAAAAATGGGTTATATTACTAGGTTCATTGGTCTTCTGGTCTAAGCGGATCCTTCATGCAACCATTTCTTCTAGTTGGAGAAAATTCGGGAAGTTAAGGTTTCCATATGTTGGTGTTGAATTCAGGTCAAAGTAGAACATAGGGAAGGGCTTCCAAGGGAAGCTGAATTGGTTTATTGTCATCTTATTATCTTGCAATATAAGGAAAGGACGAAGAAGCCTTACCTTGTTTACTGAAGTTTCTCCTCACTATTTTTTTTTGTCTTTGATCTCATTCATGATGCTCTGACAAAAAAATATGCAAGTGACACAAAAAAACAAAACATCAAGCATATAATATTGATACGAATAAATGAAATCTATATGAATTATTAATGAATCTCATAAAAAGCACCATGTAGATATGAAAAAATGGATGTGAGAAGGAAAATACACAATTTTATTCAAAAAGAGGAAGTGAGTTACAACCAAAGCCTTGGTTTTGTGACATATTTCTAGCTACCTTCATTCCAAAAAAAATTCTTTCAAAAAACTATAGACCTTAGGCTAGATACTTTGAGAAAGTGAGAATATCAAAGTTCATGAGTATTTCTAAGTCAAAAATCTAAACCCTTTCTCATGAAAAACTATTTTATTTATAGGCCAAGGAAGGGTGAGTGGAGGAAATGAATTGGAAGTTAAGATCCATTAAGTTAGGGATGGGACCCACTAAAGTAGGAATGAGATCCAAGATAGGAGGGATGAGAGCCAAATCCCCACCATTTGAAGTAGATACCATTATGAGGCTTCTAGAATGGAAGCTTCTTGTGGTTCTATTACTTTTATCCACATTAAAACAATGTTGCACCCAGTAATGGAGAAAAGTGAAATAAAATCACATGTTATTTGTCATTGAACATGCAATATTAAGATTTATGGTCGGGCATCTATAATGCAACATGCGTCATCCTTCAAAAATAGGGTTTTTTAAGATATTGAAGCAAGATTATTATCTTTCACAATAATGCTTTCCTTACATCTTCTTCATGAATTGATGGAAATAATTCATTGAATAGTGAATAATAGGGGCATGACATGATTCCTCATGACTGCAAAAAAATAATTTGTAACACTCCTCGAGACAAATCTTAGATAACAACATATTCGAGAGCCACTACTTGAGCTAGTCATCCTATAAATTCCTCTAATATTTTCACTCTAGATATAATGGCTAAAGCAAATGAAGGGAATTCTCTTGCACCATATTCCCCCTCTTTGGGTAAGATACCTTCACCCCCTTCTGTTGGTGTTAAATATTTTTTTTTTACCTTTTTTGTTCATGATGTTTTGGGGAATTTTGCTCACCTAGATCCCCTTTGGTTTTTTTTTTTCTAACATTTTCTTTAGACATGGTATTGCCAACATCAAACCTATTAAACTCTTTCCCACCTAGTCGAATAAAATATCAAGTTCAAAGGAAGTACAAAAGAATTTGGATTGTTTCCTCCTATTGAGCTCTTTCCTCTCTTCTAATGTCTACTTCTAGTCATAGATTGCATCATAGAGTGATGCATACCATCATCCAATCTTCCTCAATTAACATGTTGGCATGTTAAATCACCCTCTGCCATTTCATTTCAACCATTTATTTGTGGAGCCACACATTACAAATATTTTAGAGGATTTTTGGGTTAACCTATCGCTTTATAGCCCTGATTCGTGTATGATGCAATTCAAAAAAGAAAATAAATAAATAAGTAAATAAATAAAATAAAATATAAATAAATAAATAAAAATATAAATAAAAAATTTCTCATCTTAGATATGATGAAAAATATTGGGTTCACGGAATGTCAGTAGGCGGCGAAACTTAGGGACAAATAAAACTCCATTCAAATGGAATAATGAAGAAGCTCCAAGGGAAAGAAAATTTTTGAGTCTCAAAACAATCTCTGCTCCTTAGAATTATGACGTCAACCAATCCTGGATATATGGGAAATGGGGTGGAGACTAAATATTTGGGTGATATGGATAAAAGAAGGTGATAGTAACAAAAATTATTCTCATTATTTTCCCTCCTATATATGAAATAAAAAAAATTATTTTTGAGATCTAAAGGAATGATGGATCTATGGCTCACATCTTCGATGACATCATGTTTTAAATGAAAAATAATTTTAGATTAATATTTGAAGAGAATGTAGGCTACCCAATTCATGAAATTTTGGATACCCTCCCCATTTTTCAGAATTATTTAACTAAATAAATGAAACAAGAACTTGTGGAGGAAGTGTTAGTGGAAGAGAATAAATCTTCAATTTTTTTGGTGAAATAGGGGAAGAGCGCATGACCTTACGGTCTCTCTACTTAATTTTATACAAAATTTTATGACTCCCTCCAAAATTTTATTCTCTTAGTAGTTTAGGTGTCACAAAACACGAGTCATGACTTGGGATCCCTTAACTCAACTTTCCTCACCCTTATTTTGAAAAGATACAATCACACCACCTTTGGTGATTACCAAATTATGTCTTATTGCAATATGATATACAATATCATATCAACAATCATTTTTTGGCATATTAAATGCTTTCTAATTCGGTTCATCTCTGAAGTGGTAGAATTGATATGTGTTGCAGTATTGTAGATGGGTTGTTCATTGTCATTGATGTCAACCTGATTTCTTGGGTTTCAGGTGTTTTGGTTATGCATGTTTTTAGGGCCCTATATTACTAGTGTAGTCCCTTATTGTTGCTAGTACAACCCCATTATTTTTATTGTTGCACCCCTATAGTCTCCATATTTTTATTATTGTGACCTTACATTATTATTGTTAAGTTGTCTAGGATTATATTGTGACCCCATGGACTGTTATATATAGAAAAGAGGTTTTGTCATTTGTGTCATCCAAGAATTGTTAATTTATGTAATGTAAAGGAGGTTTCCCCCTTGAAGTGGTTGATTTATAAGGCGCTGATCTCCCTTTTCTTCTATTTTGGGAGCTGGTTTCATAACATTTGGTATCAAAGCTTTGGATTTTAGGGCTTTGCTGCTTCAAATAGGTCATTATGGAATTTTTTATATAACATTTTTCTATGAATTTTCAGAAGCTAAAAGAAAAAACCAATTGTGAAGAGATCCTAAGGAACTTCATATAAAAATTTTAGATCTTTGTTAACAATATTTTTGGAGATATGATCTGTGGAAGTTAGGGTTTTTGTAGGCTCTTGAATTTCATCTCAAAGAGATGACCATGAGTAAATCATCGTATGTTAGGTCCCTATATTATTATTGTAGTCCCTTATTGTTGCTATTGTAACCCCCTTATTATTATTTTTGTACCCATGTAACCTGCATATTGTTATTATTGTGCCCTTACATTATTATTTTAAGTCGGCTAGGATTATATTATGACCCCATGGACTCTTACATATAAAATGAGGATTTTTTCATTTGTATCATCCAAGAATTTTTCATTTATGTAATATAAAGGAGGTTTCCCCATCCAAGTGGCTTATTTCTAAGGCGTTGATCTCTCTTTTCTTCTATTTTTGGAGCTGGTTTCATAACATTTGGTATCAGAGCTTTGGATTCTAGGCTTTCGCTGCTCCAAACAGGTCATTGTGAAATTTTCATGATAATCATTTTTCTATGAAGTCTCAAAAGCTAAAATTATTATCATGCGAAGCCGAAGTACCGAGGAACGTATTGTAAAAATTTCATATCTTGGTTCAAAATATTTGCGGAGATATGATCTGTGGAAGTTATGCTTTTTTCAGGCTCGCAAATTTCATCTCAAACACATGACTGTGGGAAAATCTTCATAACTCTCTCTCTGAGCATCAGATTGGGATTATGAAATTTTTTTATAAAATTAAACGAACTTTAGTTTCCTATGTATCAATTTCAGAGACGAAGGAGGAAACAATGACATGTGTCACTTCGTACAAGTTCGCTCTACTGAATGAGGCCATAATTATGTCATTGTGGGCGATTGGGAATAACTTTGTCTTGAACCATCCAAAGCAGGTTAGACCTATGAAATTGGAAAGAATATTCAGAGGTATACTACAATACTGAATTTTAGATATTGAATATCCGAAAACACAGAGATAATTTAGTTTTAATATCGAGCTCCTGAATAGCAAGAAAAATGTGTGTAATTTTTTTTTCAAATTGCATAATTCTTGTTTGAAAAAACAATTTGAAATGATTCCAAGGGCATATTGAAGCATATATATCAGTATTGAGTTCTAAAATTCCTCCGAAAAGGAATTCAACACTCATCAAGCCCTTAGAATATGCTTCCATGGCTCATGAATATGAAGAAGTGCAACATGATATATCAAAATTACAAGAGCAAGTGCACCAAATTTCACTCTCACAAAGACAAACAAAAAATCAAATGGATGTTTTGAGGAAAGGCATGGAAGTTAATATGGATGGTTTGAAGAAAGGCGTGGAAGCTAAGATCGATGTTATGGAATAAAATATGGAAGGTTTGAAGGAAGACATGGAAGGTTTGAAATAAGGTTTGACAAAGTTGATACAAGAAATGATTCCTAATGGTGAAAATATAGTAGAGGAAACTCATGATAAGAGAAAAATTAATGTTAATTGTGATTTTATAAACCAGAATTATGGATGGAAGACCCACCATATTCCAAAGATCGATATGAGGAATTTTGATGGAAAGGATCCCATAACATGGATACTACAGATGGAGCAATATTATGATCTTAATAATGTGCAAAACACACAAAAGGTATGCATTGCAACTTTATAATTAGAAGAAAATACATTTTTATGGTATCGATGACTCTGCTCTCATAAGAAAATTGTCACTTGGTCAATTTTTATGGAGGAAATGATAGCACATTATGAGGATACAAAGAGCAGCACTTTTTTTAGCCAACTAATAAATCTCAAACAAAAGGGTTTAGTGGTGAAGCACATTGAGGACTTCCGAAAATTGAATATAAGGGTAACCGATATTTCAGACGAACACATGATTGATGTCTTCATAGCGAATTTAAAGGATAACCTCCAACATGAGGTTCACGTTTGGGAACCTGGTTCATTGGAGAAGGCATTCAGGTTGGAAAGAAAAATTGAATGTAAAATTATGGCGACAAGGAAGCCTACCACTCACATGTATAAATATGGAATTGTTGCTACTCCTAGACTTCAACAACCTACAAGGTTAACACCACAAAAACTGGAATAAAAAAGAGAAAATGGGCTTTACTACAATTGTGATAGAAAATACAGTAAAGGTCATAAGTGTGCTAAGAAGAAATTGTTTTACATAGACTCTGAAGAGGAGGAAGAAAATGAAAAAGAGACTTCAAAACAAGAGGATATACACCAGGAACCAACCCTAGAGAAAGAAGAAATGAGTCTAACCATATCGTGTAATGTATAGGCAGGAATTACCACTCCTCAAAATCTCAAGGTAGAAGTACATATCAAGAAGAAAAAGGTAATAGTTTTGATTGATTCGGGTAATACCCATAATTTTATTCATTGTAAGGTAGCCAAGGAATTGAATTGGCTCCTATACCCAACACCAGAATGTAAAGTGATGGTTGCAAATGGAGGAACTATAAATTGCTCTAGAAAATGCCATAATATCAAGCTAACCATGTGGGAATATGTATTTAATATTCCAATGCTTTCCATTCGAATGGGAGGTGTTGATGTTGTACTAGGAGTACATTGGTTACAATATTTGGGGATGATAACTTTTAATTTTCAAGAACTTTTCTTGAAATTTTTTTCGTAAAGAAAAAAATTCAAATTAAAGGGTATTGCAGGGAAGCTAGGAAAGATAATAATCTCTGATTTCATGACAAAGCTTCTGAAGAAAGAACAACAAGGCTTAATTGCACAATTATGCTCACTAGAAGTTCCAACATAAAAATCATCTATTTCTCTATATCTCCAAAAAGTCTTGGACAATCATTCTAAGGTGTTTCAAACTCCAAAGGACTCCCACCCATTCGTGATCATGATCATGCTATTCATTTGATTCCAGGAATTGTTTCTCCAAACATCTTTCCTTATAGATATCCTTATGTCCAAAAGAGAAAAATTGCAGAAATTTTAGATAGCCTTATAGATTGCAGAAATGTTAGAGGCTGCTATAATTCAACCTAGTCAAAGTTCTTTTTGCTCTAGTAGAATTGGTGCACAAGAAGGATGGATCATGGCGCATGTGTTTGGATTATAGGGAGCTCAATAAGCTCAATATTAAAGATAAATTTTCCATTCCTGTGATTGAATAATTATTGGATGAACTACATGGAGCAATTTATTTTACCAAGTTGGATATTCGTTCAGGATATCATCAAATTATAATGAAGACTGAAGATATTCCAAAAACAACATTTCGAACTCATGAGGGTCATTATGAATTTTTGGTCATGCCTTTTGGCCTTACAATGCACCTTCTACATTTCAAGGGTTGATGAATTCCATTTTCAAACCCTTCCTTAGAAAATTTGTGTCAGTATTTTTCGATGATATACTAATCTACAACAGGTATTGGAAGGATCGTATTCAACATGTTGACAGGGTGCTCAAACTATTGGAGGAGAAACAATTATATACAAAAAACTCCAAATGTTTCTTTGGAGTAAAAGAGGTGGAATATCTGGGTCACATTGTATCTCACGAGGGTGTTAAGGTATACCCTAACAAAATTAAATCCATTAAGGAATGGAAAGTCCCCACAACTATAAAGTAGTTGCAAGGATTTCTCAGGTTAACAGGGTATTATCACAATTTTGTTAAGAATTATGGGCGAATAAAAACACCTCTAACAAAATTATTGAAGAAAGATGCATTTTCATGGACTCCTCAAACAACTAAGGCCTTTGAACATCTTAAAGAGACAATATGCCTAACATCGGTCTTAACTACGCTAAACTTCACAAAAACCTTTGTTGTGGAGTGTGATGCCTCAAGAAATAGAATTGGTGTTGTTTTAATGCAAGAATGAAGACCCATTTCTTTTGAAAGTCATCCAATTGAAGGAAAGTATTTACATAAAGCTATTTATGAGAAGGAAATTTTGGCAATAATACATGCACTAATGAAATAGCGACCTTACCTAATGGGAAGACACTTAAAGGTAAAAATTGATCATGGTAGTATTAAACACTTTTTGGAAAAAATACTACCTTCAGAAGAGAAACAAAAATGGGTCACAACGATGTTGGGTTATGACTTTGAAATCATCTACAAAAAATGGAAGCTAAATGTTGTTGTAGATGCACTCTTGAGAAAGGATGAAGAGGTGGAAACATTGCTTTGTGCAATTTCTATTATCCAAATATATTGGATAACCTAATAAAAGGATGAATGGAAGAAGGACGAAGAAGTGTGGACACTCATTCAAAAGTTGCAGCAAGATCCTAGTACAACTGATACATTTAGTTGGAAAAATGATTCCTTATGGTACATATATCACTTATATCTTTGTAAGAATTCCCAACTAAAACAAAATATTCTTTTGGAATTGCACACTTCTCCTTCAGGAGGACACTTGGGATTTTAAAAACTTACCACAGGGTGAAGAAAGAATTTTTTTGGGATGGCCTTAAATCTGATATTCAAAAGTTTGTGGCAGAATGTTTTGTTTGCCAGCAAAACAAAGTTGAGACAATTAAGACCCTAGGTCTTCTACAACGTTTATCCATTCCAAGTCAAAGTTGGGAGGATATTTCAACTGATTTTATCAAAGGTTTACCTAACTCCGAAGGAAAGAGTGTCATCATGGTGGTAGTTTATAGACATACCAAGTATGCACACTTTTGTGCATTATCTCATCCATTTAAAGCAAGTACAGTTTCTACTGCATTTATGGAAATAATTCAAAAGCTACATGGAAACCCAAATATTATTGTAAGCAAAAAAGATCACATTTTTACTAGAAATTTTGGACGAAATTATTTTCTTGTTTGGGTACTCAACTAGCTCATAGCTCATCTTATCATCCTCAATCTGATGGTCAAACTGAGATAGTGAAAAAATGTTTGGAAGGATATCTTCGTTGTTTTGTATCTGATAAACAAACACAATGGGTCAAGTGGTTACCTCTGTGTGAATGATGAAGAAGGCCAAGGTACTAACTGCTTCCTTTCCATCTTTATGACAAAAAATGACCCCATTTATGGAACTTTATGGATATCATCCACCATCCATTACATCATATTTAAGAGAAAATTATAAGGTTCAAGCAATGGAAGAGTACATCGAGCATCAAAAAAAAGTCTCCAAATCTTAAATGATAACCTAAATTTGGCATAAAAGCAAATGAAACAATAGGCAGATCAACATTGTAGCGAGATAAGTTTTGATGTAGGAGACTAGGTATTTTTACAGCTACAACCATACAAACAAATGTCCCTCAAGCAAGCTAAGAAGGATAATAAATTATCGCCAAAGTACTATGGTCCTTAGGGTGTTGCAAAATATTGGTATTATGGCATACAAATTGGAGCTTCTTGCTTCTTCACGAGTGCATCCATTTTTCCATGTTTAATACTTAAAGAAGGTTATAGGTGACAAACATCCAGTTCAAACAATATTACCAAAACTTGATGAGGAAGGAAAAATTATATTGGAACCTGAAGCAGTCACGAAAAAAAGAACTCGACAACTATGAAATCGATCAATTTCAGAGTATCTCATCAAGTGGAAGAACATACCCAATGAATATTCTACATGGGAGGATGAGAATTTTATATAGAAGCATACAGAGCTACTCAAGCATTGAGGACAACACTTTTTTGAAGGAGAGGGGCATGTTAGGTCCCTTGATTACTACTGTAGTCCCTTATTGTTGTTAATGTAACCCCCTTATTGTTATTGTTGTACCCCTGTAACCCCCATATTGTTATTGTTGTGCCCTTACATTATTATTGTTAGGTCAGCTACGATTATATTATGACCCCATGGATTCCTGTATATAGAAGGAGGTTTTGTCATTTGTATCATCAAAGAGTTGTTCATTCATGTAATGTAAAGGGGTTTTCCCCCTCAAAGTGGCTTATTTCTAAGGCATTGATCTCTCTTTTCTTCTATTTGTGGGAGTTGGTTTCATAACATTCGGTATCAGAGCTTTGGATTCTAGGGCTTCGGTGCTTCAATCATGTCATTGTGTAGTTTTTTCTATAAAAGTTTTTCTATGAAGGTTCAGAAGATAAAATAAAAACCCATTTGCAAAGAGATCTTGAGGAACTTCTTGTAAAAATTTCAGATATTCGTTCACAATAATTTTGCAGATATGAGGGTTTTTATGGGCTCCTGAATTTCATCGCAAAGAGGTGGCCTTGGGTAAATCATCATAACTCTATTTCTAAATATAATATTAGAATTTTGTAAAAATTGGTCTAAGGTAAATGGTTGTAGTTTCGTTTATATCAACTTCAGAGCTGAAGGAGGAAACATTGGCACATGGCATGTCGTATAAGTTTTCTCTACTGAACTAGTCCATAATTAGGTCATTTTGGGAGATTGGGCATAACTTTGTCTTGAGGAACCCAAACCAGGTCTGACCCATGGAATTGGAAAGATGATTTATAGGGCTACTAAAGGACTGTAGATAAAATCTTGGTGATCCAAAATCACAAAGATACATCAGTTTCAATATCGAGCTCCTAGAAAGCAAGTAAAAGGTGTGTATGTTTTTTAAAAATTGCATAAGTCTTGTTTGAAAAATAAGTTTGAAGTGATTCCAAGGGAGTATTGAAGCATAGATATCAATATTGGGTTCTAAAATGCCTCCTAAAAATCATTCAACAACCACTAATCCCTTATAAGGCTCTTCTATTACTCATGAAGTGGAAGAAGTGTAACGTGATATATCAAAATTACAAGACCAAGTGCAACAAATTTCACTCTCACAAAAAGTAACAAAAGATGAAATGGATGGTTTGAAGAAAGGCATGGAAGCTAAGATGGATGTTTTGGAGAAATGTGTTGAAGCTAAGATGGATGGTTTGAAGATTGGAATGGAAGCTAATATGGATGGCGGGGATGTTGAGATGGATGGTATAGAAGGCAACATGGATGGTTTGGCAAAAGGTGTGGAAGCTAAGATGGATAGTTTGAAGAAATGTGTGCAAGATAAGATGGATGGTTTGAATAATTGCATGGATGATAATATGGATTGTGTGGACGCTAAGATAGAAGGCAACATGGAATATTTGAATAAATACATGGAAGGTTTAAAGGAACGGTTAGAAACGTTGCTACAAGAAAAGCTTCCTAACGACTTAAAGGTAGTAGAGGAAACTCATGATGAGAACAAAATAAATGTTAATCATGATTTCATAGACTCTAATGTTGGATTTTAGACACACCATATTCCAAACATAGATATGAGGAAGTTTTATGGAAAGGATCTAATAACTTGGATACTACAAATGGAGTAATACTTTGAGCTCCATAATAGCATTGTAACTTTATATTTAGAAAAAAATCAGTTTGTATGGTACAGATGGATTTTTTCTCATAAAAAATTGGTCACTTGGTCAATTTTTATGGAGGAAATGATAACAAATTATGAGGATACAAAGAGAAACACCTTCTTTAGCCAATTGATAAATATCAAACTAAAGGGTTCAATTATGGAGCACATTGAAGACTTCGAAAAAATAAATATAAGGGTAAATAATATTCCAAAGAAACATAGGATTGATGTCTTCATAGGGTGTCTAAAGGATAACATACAACATGAGATTTTACTTTGGGAACCTAATGCATTGGAGATGTAATATTCCTAATTATCTTTCAACTAGTTGGAATATTAAATTTTTCTTTTGTCATTTAGATAGATGAATGAGAGGGTAGGGAGACCCATAAATGTCTTTAATAGGAATAAAACCACTTCTCATATGAATGTGGATAATTGTAGCAGCTAAATACATCACCTTTAGGAATGAAAAGGGGCTAAAGGATATGGATAGGGTCAAGTTTGACCAAATCAACAGCGTTGTCATAAAGGGAGTGGAGCATTAAAGGAGGATAACGCAGTTAGGATGGAGGAGTGTATGCATGAGAGTTGCATCTTTAATGAGTTGTACCCAGGGTGAGGAAGCTCACAAAGCATAAAAGGAAGAGGATGGAAGCCGTAGAACGTATCCTGATTATTGTTTATGTCTTGGTCTTTTATGACTTTCTACATGCTTTAGTTGTTTAGCAGAGTCTATTGTGTTTTTTAGCACAAGGGTGTTCCCGAGCGGGAATCCCACCCTCATCCTTGGGGGAATTAAAGTGCCCACTAAGGAGAGTTTTATTGAGCTAAATTTCCACCATCTGGAATTAGGCCAAGCTTCAGCCATTATCCATAGTGCAGTCTCCTCCAGGATTGTGTTACTTTGCAAGGTAGAAGTAGTGGAGGATTGATAGGTTCAGTTTCGAAGCTTGTTTCCCAGTGGGGGGAGCATCCATTCATCTGGGAGGCTAGAAAGGAGGACCTTTAAGCATCATTTTCTCATCTGGCATCAGGCCAAGTTTCCTCCATCATCTACGGTGCAGTTTCCCTTAGAAACTATGTTATTTTATTAAGGAGTTGCAGTGGATGGCTTAGTGCCCTAGTTGGTGAGTTAGATTTCCAGTGAGAGGAGCATCCCTTCATCTCAGATATCTACTAGATGAGTATCAGCCTTTTTCCATATCATATTAGCTACCTCCTATTAGTTTTCCAGTTGTAGAGTGTATTCAGCCCTAGGGCTGCATTTCTCCATTTTTGTATTTTGTGTATTTCTAGAAACCCTTTCTAGGTGGTCTTCGAAATGTGCTTGGTAGCTTAGATCTCTACTCTAGGAAATTTTTGAGCCATATATCAGTATATCTATATCATTATACTTTCCATATGTATTTTTATTCACTGGGACTGTGATGTATTAGTCCTCCCTCATTTTGAGTAGCAGCAACACTTCATATTTGAGTGTGTTGATCATTAGAGTCTTGTATTGCCTTGCTTGAGGGATTTGTTCCTCAAGTTATTGTACTTATTTGATGTTGATATTAATAATAATATGGATCTATAATTTTCTCATGTTTTATGTACTGATATTCATTTCTATTTCCAGTTTTATGTTCCATATTTCTTCTTTTCCTATTTTGGAATATTACAGTGGTGTCAGAGAATAATCTTAGCTCAGCCTGTGTATTACAATAAATATGTCATCAGAAGAAGGAGAGCCTCTCACAGAAAGGTAGAA
This sequence comes from Pinus albicaulis, assembly GCA_034641835.2. Taxonomy (NCBI): domain Eukaryota; kingdom Viridiplantae; phylum Streptophyta; class Pinopsida; order Pinales; family Pinaceae; genus Pinus; species Pinus albicaulis. Next base: position 757,895,905 of record CM076573.1, on the reverse strand, counting down.
GAGGTATCTTAATAGAAACCTAAGATATTATTATACAAACAACAAATAAGACAAGGGAAAAAATCCCATATCAGGAGAGGTGGATGAAAAGGAGTTTTCAAAGCTTCTTATTCAAATCATGTAGGATATTCCTCGAGAAATCAAGGAGATGAGCATGGAGAGACAAAAAAAATCCCCTAGAGGGTTTCTACATGGAGATAGCTCTGTAATTTCACATCACTGGTATGATCAACGAGTGAGGCAGCAAGTTTACCAATGCTCCATTATTCCTACATTCTTAACAGTGGGAAGTGGAGGATGCCAAGAACAAGAAACTCTTGAAGATTATTTCCTAGAGTATGAGTTTCAATCTTAGACATTCAAAGATAATCTAAGTTTTTAGTTGTTTTGTCAGATCAAGGACAATAGGAGACCTCGGCATAACAATATAAGTGGTGGGTTTATACAGAACAATGATCTACAATGGACCATGGGTATATTATTTTTTCCCGATTTTGATGGGTCATCCAAGTGCATAGCCAAGTCTTGGCTAGAGAAGCTATACATCTATTTCTAGTTGAACCAAGTACCAGATATGGAAGCCATCAAAATAGAAGCACTGCACCTTGAAGGTGAGTCACATGATTGTTGGTTTCATGGTCTTTCTACATTGGTGCATGCCAATGTGATTTCATATTCAAAGTTCACCAAGAGGTTAGTAGGGAGATTTGATCGAAGAGAACCAGAGACACCTTTTATTGAGCTAGCCAATCTCAAGCAGTCAGGTAATCCTGAGACCTATATTAATGAATTTTTAAAACATTATGTCATGGTTCCTAATTTATCTGCAGCTAGGAGGGTTTATATTTTCATTTATGGGCTAGAAGAGCCTATGCAAGGGTTGGTTAAATCTAGTAAACCAACTACTCTTCAAAATTCTATTGAGAGAGAAAGAGATTTACAAGATACATTGCCAAGGGCAAAGGATCCATTTCAGCAAAGGCCACCCTTTTAGACAAAGGGGAAATATGTGAAGGTTCTCCCTTGAAAAGAGAAATAGAACCAAGGGCCTCTTAGTGATGATGTCTGAAGAGACTTGAGGAGAAGGAAGCTTTACTTCACATGCCAAGAACCATAGGCACCAGAGCATCGATGTGTAGCAGGTAAAGCACACTATATAGAGCTATTATTTTATAGTGAGGTGGATGAAGAAGATAAGCCAAAAGGGGAAAACAATGTTGAGATAGCAAGAGAGGATCCACCACCACCAAGAGGTGGGAATGGGGAATTTTCTCCAGTTGGAGGATCCCTTGTATCTTTGCGGGGAGTACCCAAGTATCTGACTTTAAGAGTCAGAGGTACCATTCAGGATTAGAGTGTATCATCGTTGATTGATAGTGGGGCTATGCAAAGCTTTATTGATGCTCATTTAGTTCAGAGGAGAGAAATACCCACTGATGCTTTTGAGGGATTTTCAGTTTTGATCCCAAGAGCTAGAACTATGCAGTGTATCAAGTATGTTATGACATTGTTAGTAACCTTGGGGACATACACCTTGATTGATCACTTCTTTATGGTCGACATTACGGACACCAATATGATATTGGGTGTGCAGTGGTTGATTACATTGGGGACAGTCACCACATATTGAGAGACTTTGTAGATGGAATGGGTAGATAAGAAGAGTGGTAAGCATCAGATGATCATGAGCATGCACACCTATCCCCCTCATATAGCTTATGCACTCAATATTGAGCCTCATTTGTGTAGTGGGAGCAAGGACACATCAGTCCACTCTGTTATGGAATTGACTTTGACCCATGATGTAGTATTATTTGGAGGCATAACACCATGAAGGCCCTCGGACCAAGAGTTGGTTAAAGAGTTCTCACAACAAGTTGCACCACTCATAGATCCGGATGAGGTGATAAATTTGGGTGAGATTAGCATAATGCAGAGAGTCTTTGGTAGACTTAAGGGGGAGAGGGATATTCTTCCAGTATCAGTATTACCAACTCTCACCAAGCATCTTGCACTAAGAGGAGTTATTTCAGGGATGGATGATGGCACCATCGTGGTGCAAGGGGGCTACTCCATGGCCTTTGAGAATCATAATATACTTCCACATAGGAAGGAATCTTCCATATATGGTATAGGATTGTTGGTGTTCATGCAGAAATTGGCCAAATTCGGAAAGTTTTCAATGGGTGATAGCTTTGAAGTGAAGACTAACCTCCATAAAATTCAACCCTAACTTAAGCAAGAGAAGATACAAGGGAGGTAGCAGAGGTAGGATAACAGTATTCCAACATATTAATTTGGCATTGAACATGTCAAAGAGGGGAGAAGTAAAATGACAAGTGCCTTTCCACAAGGGTTAGGAACAATATCATTGTTGGGGATATATCCTTATTGGGAGTCCCAACTATTGGTGGAATACTCCAACGATCACTTCACATGTGAAGTGCTTGATGGACACGTGATTTATGAGAGGTATATAGTGATGGATGGGGTCATATATTATTAGAATAGGATGTTCTTGGCTATATACTCTAAGCTCAAGAAGAAGATTCTACATGCGTCATATGAAGCACTCCTTTCCAGTCACACAGATTTCATGGGGGCATATCAAACCATTATGGAGGGATTATCCTCGGAGGGTCTCAAAGAATATGTGCACAAAAATATCACAAGAGGTATGTTTTTCTTGAAGAATGATGAGGAAAAAAACAATCTTGCAGGGTTGTTACAACCACCTCCCTTTCCAATAGAGATATGGAAAGGCTCATCTATGAACCTCTTCACTAGCTTGCCAAAATTACATGGTAAGCATTGTGTTTTTATGCTTATTTATCAACTAAACAAGTATTTTAATTCCTTTTCCATTCATTTACAATACATTTCTCCACAAGAGGGAAAAAATCTCTCTATACTTCATGGTCTGCTTGGGGCCACAGTTAGTGATTGGAATGACCAATCCCTAAGAGGCTTTGGGGAAATGATATCTTATCCAGGGTGTGCTCGGTTGACACCAAAGTCCCTCTACTACTTCTAGGCATGTGAGGGGGTAGTGGCAGCAAGAAAGTGGTTGGAAAACCACTTATCACATCATGTTTTGAGGTGGCAAGGAGAATAACTGCGTTGGTTCCTCTTGAGGGACTATTATTGTTAGGAATCTGTAATCAGAAAGATTGGCAAATTCCGATCACAGAAACGACATCGTTTCAACCACTTTGGGATTCTAGGATCTAGCCCTCCTAAATCTGGAGAGGGATCTCTCCAATAAGTGCAAAAATGGATTTGTCTTTGAAGTTTTGGGTAATGATATTAGGCTAGTTATGAAGGCCAAGGGTTTTGTTTGTTTTTTGGATGGTTGAGCATGAATACTGTTTGAGATGGGAAGTCCTAAGTGCAAAGAGTTTCACAGGTGAGAAGTTGCAAGAAAATAGAACAAGCTTTGGCCAAGAAGGTAGATAACTGCAGGTTTTAGTCCATTGGGCTATGGAGTCATAATAGGATTTAATTGGAATAGCAAGAGGCAAGAGTGGTCCATGGGGCAAGTCATAAATGTTTAAGGATCTCTTAAAAGTTCGATTTATCGAATGGAATGATACAAAAAGAAGGGGAATTAAATAGATGAGGAACAAAGAGCAGCCCAGGATATGGTAAGTACTTCTAAACTAGCCAGCCTTTGACATAGACTCGAGAAAAACATAAAAGTAAACTAGGATCTCGTAAGTACTTTTAAGCTAACCAACCTTTGATACACTTTCAATAGAAAACATTTTAAAACAAAGGGAAACTTGAAGGCAACTGCTGGAGTAGAAACTAGCGCACTGGGCTCACCACAAATCCTCTCCTAGCTCTGCTTTACTTGGTTACTTTCAAGACAAACACAAAGATGACATAGAATGGCCTAAGATCTAGTAAGTAATTCTAAACTAGCTAGCTTTTAACACATTCCAAGGGAAACATTCAGACAGCCTTTGGGGATAAAATTAGGACCAGGGCACACCATATCTTCCATAGTTCATCTCTACTTAACTAATATTGAACATAAAATTTAAGAATAATACTCAGATAAGACCATAAGATGAGGGAACACCAGCATTCCTATGCTTAAACTGAATTAAATCATTCCTAAATAACATAGATTGGAAGAAAACATATAAATAAATATTTTCAGTCAGGGAAGGTTACTGATATACAGTAGGTCCTAACTCCATGCATGTTGTTCTTTATAAGAGAAAATGAAACACAGTGAAAACGGAAACAAAATGACAAATTACAATGAGAAAAAAATCACCGTCAACATAGACCAGGATCCCATAAATAAACTTGTATTAATGCTCCAAACCAGTTAAAGCGTTAAGTCCAATTCTTTAGCTTAGCAATCATCTACACTGTTCAGCCTAACTAATCTAGCACAAACAAAGCTTCAAGGGCCAGTGAACACTATTTACAATCAGAATTTTGAGCTCAAATGTATTTCAAAGTTCTGAAACCAACAGTTTCTCATCTTCTACAGAAGCATTTATAGAATAATGAGGAGTTGAGATCTGATAAAAATATCTCTTAGGACAATTAATACAGATTGACGACTTCTCGGCCTTTGAGGGGCTCGATGGAGATTTTTACAAACATTTTTGTCTGTATTAACTATTTTACATTTATGAATTAAGCTCCGTGGGAGTTTTTATTGACATTAAGGCTCTGTGTCATGTTTGGAGTAACTCTGTAAATATTTTTAGCATTTAAGTTCCTTGCAGAAGTAACTCTCTGGCTGCAGTGAGGCGAATATCTTCATCTGACCAATAACTTGGGCCTCTGTTTTGAATGCTTTGAGGCACAGGTGGCACTTATGGTAGCTGAGGAATAAATTTGCCTCAAATGAGGCGGTGGAGGCCTTTATGTCAGTTAAACACTTATGATTTTTCTTTTAACTATGTTTAATTTAATGGATAAGGCTTTTGATAATCAATCTTAGCCGTAATCCATCAAACTATGGAATTAATCTTGAATCTGTAATTCCGTTGTTCTCTGTCTTCAACACTGATACTATTTTAATCAAGACTTAATCATACAGTGTCTTGTCGATGTGCAGGCCGCGCAAGGCTTGTATGGCATCAATGCCCGTAGAGTGGAGCCCTTTTAGTCCCTTTCCCTTTGATAACCAAAAGGCCAGAGGATCGTCACCCTCGGCTTTCTTTTCCTTCATAGTATGGGAAAAAACCTTTGAAACGTGCAAAACAAACAAAACATTATGAAATCCTGCGTAATTGGGGAAACTTCTTTAGAAGGTGGGGGAGGAGCGTAGCTGTTGGATGGAAGCATCCAATGGTGGAGATCTACGTAGAAGAGGTAAAAAAAGGAGAGCAGGGAGAAGAATAAGATGGAGTGATTTTGGACAGTATGATCTGGACATGTGGACAGTGCAAATCCAATCGGAGGATCGCAATCGGGGGTGACAGGAAAATGCACCGATTGAAAGTTGCGATGCGATGTAGCGCAGGCCCTCGATCTAAATATTAGATCAACGATGGAGAATGAATTGGGAGAATGGCCGATCGGGGGGAACAAACAAAAGTAGTGATTGAAAAATGCGATGTGATTGACAACTCCGATGCGATGGAGAGTTGGTTGTCGATCTAAAGATCAGATCGATGGTGGGGAGTGAATTGGAGGGTTTTGAAGTGGAGGTAAGACTTTTGGTCAGAGGGAACGAGGATCTTTGGATCACGAAAAGGCAGGGAGGATATCAACGGCGGACAACCAATCGGGGATCGGCAATCGGAGGTGGTAAATAAATGCGCCCGATGAAAAGTTGCGATGTGATTGGAACTTTGGGATGTGATTTTGCGTGGTTTGTTGATCAGCCTTAGATCAACGGTCAATACCTTTTCAAATTTGCACCGGTGAAAAATCCTTATACTTTATGAAAAACCCACAAATTTTAATAAAACCAAGGTTTTAGTGGATTGGGGCGGAAAATATATATATATGAAGTGACTGGCGCCCGATTATGGGGCCACTGGATGTATGGAATACAATGGGCCCGGGGCTTTATATAACAAGGGACAATCACAATCAGAGCTTCGGGCCCGGTCTTTTCAATCAACGCATTTGGATTTCCTCCAATGTGATTGCGCGTCGGGTCTTTTCGATCTGACCAGTTTTTTATCTAACACGTGACTTTGGCATTTTAGGTCAAAAGTTTGGATAAATGGGTTTTTTGTATTTAAAAAGAAAAAATGTGATCGAGAATGGATTATTCCAAGGTTTTAAGTGCGGAAGGCGGGCCCATGGTTTATATGAAAAAATAATATGATCGGGGTCTTAAATACAAAGGCTAATCACATCAGAACTTTCAGAACATGGCAAAAGACTTGTGCACTTGAATCTTTCCGATGCGATAAGCACTGAAGAGGGTTAGCACTTGGTTAGAGGGTGTGGGCATGTGGGGGAAGTGGTTTTTTAAGACTTAGCCCAAGGGGGCTTTATTCCTTAGCAATAAAACTTTTTTTTTATGAAAATTTTCAAGTTTTTTAATGGATATGGGGGTTTCGGTAAGGCTAAAAAAGTGAGTTCTTAACCTTTTAACAATGATTTTCATGAATGAAAGAAGAGGAATCATGAAAAAAAAAGAGTTTTTATGGAGGAAAATGGGAGCAAATGAAGGTTATTTTTGGGTGGGGGAAGGGGGAAAATTATGGTTTTTCAACAGTCTTTTCTCATGAAATCAACAGAATTTCTGAGTATAAAATGGAAATAGTAATGAAGATTTGGACAGAGGCATGAGGTCTTCAAGAGTCTTCAAGAGCCAACAATTTTTTAGCAATAAAATTTGTTCCTTGAAGGCTCAAAAAATTCTTAGCCACCTTTTGCTAGAACAAATTTTATAGGTGGCTAACAGTGGCTCCACTTGGGGATGATGCCTTCTTGAAGGCATCAAGAACTCTAGACATGCATTCTCTGGGAGGATGACATGTGCCTGATCCATTGTACTACCCTTCCTTTTTCGGGATGGTATTGCTTTGAAAACATATTGGTAGTCATAAAAAAAATGGATCTTTCATCTACAAGCTTTCTACCTACCCAATCCTACTGATCTAACATTTTTTCTTCATTAGAGTGCACTTGGATTGGAAAACTCTTTACAACATTTTATTCTTTTGAAAACAGGAAAACTAATATATTTCTACTCCTTATTTCTCCATGGACTCATATTAAACAGTTGAGCCCATATGATTCTCTACCTAATCTATTATATGTTGGGATTAAACTGTCCAACAGACTTTATTCTCTAAATTCTACAACAGAAATTGAAAAAAATTCAAGTCAGGATTGAAGAGTCTAACTTGATGTTGGTCTATGGCATAAAAACAAGCTGCACATAGACATTTATTTTGTAGAAAATTAAATAAAAAAATGGAAGGCTTAATATTTTAAAGTTTCTCATCATGGCCTTCTCTTTTCTTTTTACATCTCTAGTTTGAATTTGTTTGAGTTGTTTTGTCTTTATCAACTGGTTCGGATTTTGAGCTGATTGGAACCAGATATTTACATCTCTTGACTTAGAATTTGAAACATATTTGAGTCATTCTTTTTCTTGGAAATTTTAGGTTCAGATTTTGAGCATGTTTGAACCTTTAATTTCTAGCCTAATCTGCCTACTGATAAGCCAAGATTAAATAGTTTGGAAAATAGAATTCACTATCCTATCAGTAGTAAATTTAAAACTAATTAGTCAAGATTAGGTTGTTTGAATAAATAGAAGTGTGTCTTTCAGGAGTGGCATTTAAGCTTGCACACTTTCATATTTTTTTATTTTTTTTGGTATGGGGTTGTACCTTTCTTGTTTTCACAATCTGCCCTCTTTTCTTTCTTTTATTGTTTTTGAATTTTTTCTTTTTTGTATTCTTCAAAGAAGAAAACAAAAACTAGCTAAATGCTCAAAGGTTGAACTTTATTGACATTCCTATATAACCTACTCTAACTTGGAATATTTACATGTTTTAGGTGATACAATAATGCCCATGCAGCCAGTCAAGCAATAGTAAAAAAGGGGAGAAGAACTGACTGCTCATCAGAGACAACCATAGGGTGCTCTGCATGTGGATATTCAAAATTGAGTCCACCAGCAGTGGTGACCATTTCTAGTGTATTTGGATCTTCCAAAGGATTAATGATTGAGGGACTGAGCCAACCAGGGCCTCCATGTATTCTGCCACAGGATCAATTAGAACATGATATAAACTTTCTTCTTTAAGGCCTGCCATGGTTGGTAGGCTGTCTATATCCTGGGCAGCTTCCATTACTGCATCTGCAATGTGGCCTTTGTAATCACACTCCTCTCTTTCCTGGCTGGGAGTATTTGGCATATGAGCATTAACTAGGAATACCTCTTCTTCCACTAGACCAAGACAAAGATGTCTTTGGGAAATAAGGTCTCCCTCATCTTCACTGCAGCCTAAACTGGAGGGCTAATCATATATGGCAGGGCTATCCTCTTCTGACCCTAACTGGTTCTGCTAGAGTGAACTGAACTCTGTGAAAAAATTAACATATTCTTGAGCAGGGGTTGCTTTGGTTACCTTGACCCTTTCAGGCGGAGGCTTTGGATATTCATCTTGCTCAAGATTTTCTTTATGTCTTTCCTCCTTGTCCTCTGCGCTGAAAAGCTGCTCGGTTCCATATTCTTTGAAATTATCACTGATGATCTGATATATAACAGAATGAAAATTCAATGAACCTTCATCTGCTATCATGCTTTCAACGCTTTCTTCATCAGTGTCATAGATGGCCAGTATTGGCTCATCATTTTCTTGAAGTTGATGGTAACGATATTTCTCCCCTGAATCGGCTGCTGATAACCCTGTAAGCTCAGCTTCCCTCTGGAAAAAATCATCATCAGACAAACCATAATTAGATAAATCATAATTATAAGCAATGTTATCCATCAAACCTTCTGGAAACTCAGCCAGTCTTTCTTCAAAATAGTCTGCAAGTTCTTTTTGATTCAAACTCTGGTTCATCATACATGCTCTGCATGTGGCTTCTGTCTTGCAGTGGTCTAGTTTTTCTTTCTTGAGGACAAGGTGTAGGTCTCTCCCAATCATTATTTCTAGTTTCAGCCTCATATTCTTCCTCTTCTGTGTTCAGCAGGGTGTTGGCCATCTCTATCGTTCTTTCTAGCTTGCTTTTTAAAGAGATCTGCGCTATTTGCTCCGCCTCTTCTTTCTCTGCTGCTTTCGATCCTTACTCCTTTCACTTTATGTTGTATTCGACAGTAACTGCTATGCTCTGCATTTCCTCCAGGCTCGAAGGCTCTCTTTCTCTTATACGGAATTCTACCTCGGGTTTAAAAGAACTAGGATAGTGCAGTAGAGCCCATCCTAAAGGTGGTTTTACATCAGAAGGTATTTCATTGTAAACCTTATTGAACCTGGCTGAAAACTCTTGTACTATCTCTACCGACTGTCTTCTCAAATTCTCATATTCTCCTAGGATGAGGAAGACATTTATCGGAACTACCCATCTATCAAGGAAAATTCTAGCAAATTGATGAAAGCTGAAGATGCTTGCAGCTGGAAGGTTTTTAAACCAACTCTTTGCGTTTTCTTGTAATGACGAGGTGAACATTCTAATACGCACATCATCTTATTCTATTTCATATAAGTCAAGTACATCCTCTAGCTTTTGGACATGCTGCTCAGCAGTTATTTTTGAATTTTCTCCATTAAAAAGGGGCAACGTTTTTATAAGTTCTGCAGGAAGGGGCTGGAAGATAAGAGGTAAAATCAGAGGCTTATATATTTCTATGACATTTGTGGGTGTGGGTAGAGTGACAGGAGGCTCATGGCTATTTGAAACTTCTTTAGAAGTGGGAGATATAACATGAGGCTCTTGTCCCACCAGATTTTTCACAGGAGTTCAGGTCTGCTCACGGTCTGAAGACTGAGGTCTGAGTTCTCTCCCATACTCAATGTGGGTTTCATATTTGTACACTCGATTAGGCTTAAAGTAGGACAGAACATAGTGATAGACAAAAACAATGAATTCTTTAAACCAGATCCAACCCATATGTTCTACCCTTCTATGAGGCCTGACCATCTTTCAGGTTCTTCCTTCAGTGGAGTTTTTTAGAGTTATGGAGTGTGGAGTCGCCAGGTGGAAAAAATTTTAGCTCGTAAGGAGGTAAAGTGTTTTATGGTTCCACCTCCATGTGTTTCTTGTAGAGCTGCAAGGTTTTCAGGAATTGAATTAGCTCTCAAGGGTGATCTGAAAACAGTTGATAATTTAATCCCAGGAGACTTCCTAAGGATAGCTTTCTGGGTTATCAACTATTTCAGGTGGATCAGGTTCAGGATAGGCTCTAGTATGAATCTTCCTAGCAGCCACTATACTGTGTTTTTGGACCCAACTTAAACAAGAAAAGTTCAACTAGGCATGACAATATTTGAGAGGTTGACTAATCTATTTGATTTCAATCCTACAGTCCTTTAACTGAGTTTGAATGATGTTACAATGATGAGGGTTCTTCCCAGTGGAGTCTTAAGGTCTGCTAAGGATTGTGGAGTCACCAAGTGGAATTTTTTAGATCTTTTCAAAGGTAAAATGTTTTATGGTCCACCACCATGTTTATTGGATACCAATCTGAAATTTTTTTAGGTTTTTCTGAGTTATTTTTCAGTTGTATGGTTTTTAAGAATATCCTAACTTTGTTTCAAAACTTAGCTACGGTTATGAGACAAAGACAGTTTACTCTTATGGCTAAGCCAGCTGATTTTTAGATAAATTCTTAAGAGAATCCTAGGATTTACCTTGTTTTTCATTGATTCAAACAATTTTTACCATGATTACCTTTCTTTGGTAGTGCTTGAAATAGTGCTTGAAAAGGCTGCTTTTTACTCTAAAAGTTTTATAAAAATGAAAATGATTCTGGGTTCGATCCCCAGTATGGTCACCAGAAATGTTAGGAATCTGTAATCAGCAAGATTGGCAAAGTCCGATCACAGAAACAACATTGTTTCAACCACTTTGGGATTCCAAGATCTAGCCCTCCTGAATCCGGAGAGGGATCTCTCCAATAAGTGCAAAAATGGATTTGTCTTTGAAGTTTTGGGTAATGATATTAGGCTAGTTATGAAGCCCAAGGGTTTTGCTTGTTTTTTGGATGGTTGAGCATGAATATTGTTTGAGGTGGGAAGTCCTAAGTGAAAACAAATTCACAGGTGAGAAGTTACAAGCAAATAGAACAAGCTTTGGCCAGGAAGGTAGATAACTGTAGGTTTTAGTCGATTGGGCTATGGAGTCATAATAGGATTTAATTGGAACAGCAAGGGGCAAGAGTGGTCCATGGGGCAAGTCATCTATGTTCAAGGATCTCTTAAAAGTTTGATTTATGGAATGGAATGATACAACAAGAAGGGGAATTAAACAAATGAGGAACAACGAGCAGCCCAGGATCTGGTAAGTACTTCTAAACTAGCCAGCCTTTGAAATAGACTCAAGAAAAACATAAAAGTAAACTAGGATCTAGTAAGTACTTTTAAACTAGCCAGCCTTTGATACACTTTCAATAGAAAACATTTTAAAACAAAGGGAAACTTGAAGGCAAATGTTGGAGTAGAAACTAGGGAACCGAGCTCACCACAAATCCTGTCCTAGCTCTGCTTTACTTGGTTACTTTCAAGACAAACACAAAGATGACACAGAATGGCGTAAGATCTGGTAAGTACTTCTAAACTAGCCATCTTTTAACACATTCCAAGGGGAACATTCAGACAGCCTTTGGGGATAAAAATAGGACCAAGGCACACCATATCTTCCATATTTCATCTCTACTTAACTAATACTGAACATAACATTTAAGAATAATATTCAGATAAGACCATAAGACAAGGGAATGCTAGCATTCCTATGCTTAAAATGAATTAAATCATTCCTAAATAACATAGATTGGAAGAAAACATATAAATAAAGATTTTCAGTCAGAGAAGGTTACTGATATATAGTAGGTCCTAACTCCATGCGTGATGTTCTTTATAAGAGAAAATGAAACACAGTGAAAACAGAAACAAAATGACAAATTACAATGAGAAAAACATCACCGTCAACATAGACCAGGATCCCATAAATCAACTTGTATTGATGCTCCAAACCAGTTACAGCTTTAAGTCCAATGCTTTAGCTTAGCAATCATCTACACTGTTCAGCCTAACTAATCTAGCACAAATAGAGCTTCAAGGGCCAGTGAACACTATTTACAATCAGAAGTTTGAGCTCAAATGTATTTCAAAGTTCTGCAACCAACAGTTTCTCATCTTCTACAAAAGTATTTATAGAAGAATGAGGAGGTGAGATCTGATAAAAAGATCTCTCAGGAGACTTCTCGGCCTTTGAGGGGCTCGATGGAGAAGTTTACAAATATTCTGGTCTGTATTAACTATTTTACATTTATGAATTAAGCTTGGTGGGAGTTTTTATTGACTTTAAGGCTCTGTGTCATGTTTAGAGTAACTCTGCAGATATTTTTAGCATTTAAGTTCCTTGCAGAAGTAACTCTCTGGTTGCGCTGAGGTGAATATCTTCATCTGATCAATAACTTGGGCCTCTGTTTTGAATTCTTTGAGGAACAGGTGGCACTTAAAATGAGGTGGTGGAGGCCTTTCTGTCAGTTAAACACTTATGATTTTTCTTTTAACTGTGTTTAATTTAATGGATAAGGCTTTTGATAATCAATCTTAGCTGTAATCCATCAAACTGTGGAATTAATCTTGAATCTTTAATTCTTCTGTGCTCTGTCTTCAACACTAATACTCTTTTAATTAGGACTTAGTCATACAGTGTCTTGTCGATGTGCAGGCCGTGCAAGGCTCATATGGCATCAATTCCCGTAGAGTGGAGCCCTTTTATTCCCTTTCCCTTTGATAACCAAAATGCCGGAGGATCGTCACCCTTGGCTTTCTTTTCCTTCATAGTATGGGAAAAAACATTCGAAACCTGCAAAACAAACAAAACATTAAGAAATACTGCGTAATTGGGGAAACTGCTTTAGAAGGTGGGGGAGGAGCGTAGCCGTTGGATGGAAGCATCCAATGGTGGAGATCTGCGTAGAAGAGGTAAAAAAAGGAGATCGGGGAGAAGAATAAGACGCCGTGATTTTGGACCGTCCGATCTGGACACATGGACGGTCCAGATCCAATCGGAGGATCGCAATCGGGGGATTGCAATCGGGGGTGGTAGAAAAATGCACCAATTGAAATTTGCGATGCGATGTAGTGCAGACTGTAGATCTAAAGTTTATATCAATGGTGGAGAAAGAATCGGGGGAATGGCCGATCGGGGGGAACAAACAAAAGTAGCGATTGAAAAATGCGATGCGATTGAAAACTCCGATGCGATGGAACGATGGCCGTCGATCTAAATATCAGATCGATGGCGGGGAGTGAATCAGAGGGTTTTGAAGTAGAGGTAAGACTTGTGGTCAGAGGGAACGAGGACCGTTGGATCACGGAAAGGCGGGGAGGAGATCAACAGCAGACAACCAATCGGGGATCGGCAATTGGGGGTGGTAAATAAATACGCCCAATGAAAAGTTACGATGTGGTTGGAACTTTGGGATGCGATTTTGCGCGGGTCGTTGATTAGCCTTAGATCAATGGTCAATACCTTTTCAACTTTGCACCGGTGAAAAACCCTTATAGTTTATGAAAAATCCACAAATTTTAATAAAACCAAGGTTTTAGTGGATCGGGGTGGAAAATATATATATATGAAGTGACTGGTGCCCGATTGTGGGGGCCGCTGGATTTATGGAATAAAATGGGCCTGGGGCTTTATATAACAAGGGCCAATCACAATTGGAGCTTCGGGCTCGGTCTTTTCAATCAACCCATTTGGATTTCCTCCGATGCAACTGCGCGTTGGGTCTTTTCGATCTGACCAGTTTTTTATCTAACACGTGACTTTGGAATTTTAGATCAAAAGTTTGGATAAACGGGTTTCTTTTATTTACAAATGAAAAAGGTGATTGGGAATGGATTATTCCAAGGTTTTAAGCACGGAAGGCGGGCCCACATTTTATATGAAAAAATAATATGATCGGGGGTCTTAAATACAAAGGCTAATTGCATCGGAAGTTTCGGAACATGGCGAAAGACTTGCGCACTTGAATATTTCCGATGCAATAAGCGCCGAACAGGGTTAGCGCTTGGTTCCAGGGTGTGGGCATGTGGGGGAAGTGGTTTTTTAAGACTTAGCCCAAGGGGGCTTAATTCCTTAGCAATAAAACTTGTTTTTTATGAAAATTTTCAAGTTTTTTAATGGATTTGGGGGTTTCGATAAGGCTAAAAAAGTGAGTTATTAACCTTGTAACAATGATTTTCATGAATGGAAGAAGAGGAATCATGAAAATAAAGGATTTTTTATGGAGAAAAAGGGGAGAAAATGAAGGTTAGTTTTGGGTGGGGGAAGGGGGGAAATGATGGTTTTTCAGCAGTCTTTTCTCATGAAATCAACAGAATTTCAGAGTATAAAATGGAAATAGTAATGAAGATTTGGACAGAGGCATGAGGTCTTTAAGAGTCTTCAAGAGCCAACAATTTTTTAGCAATAAAAGTTTTTCCTTGAAGGCTCAAAATAGTCTTAGCCACCTTTTGCTATAACAAATTTTATAGGTGGCTAACAATTATCACCCTCTAGTATTTCATATAGTAGTCAATGTAACTCTAATTTTGATTCCATATGTTGATGATGTCTTGGCCATTATTTTTGGCATGGTTGGAGGAATGGCACATGGATAGGATTTTTTCATTGGGAGTGAGATCTCCAGCATTTATTATGCCCCATGCTTTAGTGAGAACATTGGATAGTATTTGGTTGCTACCATAGATCTCTTACTTCCTTATGATGTTAGCCATTTGGCTAACTTAGACACTTGAAGGAGCATCTAAGGGGTAGATCGATTGGAGTAAAACTAATTCAGTGGGAGATTGTAATATTCCCACTTTAGCACACAACTAAATGGAATATTAAATTTTGTTGTTTACACATAGGAGGTAAATAAATGGGAAAGGAGGCCCATACATTGCATAAGAATGAATAAAATCCCTCATAATATGAAAAGGGATATTCACAAGAGCTGGATTTCATACCCTCAAGTATGAAAGAGGACATTTGCATAAGGACAAGGTCAAGTTTCACCAAGTCAACAGTGTTGGGATAAGAGGTGAAGACCACTTGGAGAGACAACGCAGTGTGAATGGGAGGAATTTTCCTTCATGGAGGAAACCATAAGGAGTGGGACCCATGGGGAGATATTTCTCACTTGTTTAAAAGGAGGGCAAGGTAGCCATTTTTACTCATGTTTATCATTATTGATTTTCATGTATGTTTAGACTTGGAGCTTCTCCTTGCTGTTTAGCAGAGTTGCAGTGTAAGGAATTCTTGCTTATGATTCCTTCTCCTTATTGAGAGGCCTCTTGATGGATTTCACTTCATCTCTCCACATCCAAGTTCAAGGCCAAGCCACCTCCTCCAGCTACAGCGTTATTTCTGTTGAAGTATAACGTTGTGTTGTAGGGTGTTGCAGTGGAGGTCCCACAACACCATTTCCGGAGCTGTTTTTCAGTGGAGGGAACTTCCATTACTTTGGAAGATTATTGAGGAAGGTTTCAGAGCATATTGCAGATCTTGGCATTGGGCCAACTCATTCCCTTGCTCCTATAGTGCAGTATCCATTAGAGATTGCATTATTTCTAGTGATCATTTGTAGTAGGGGTTTTTGCAGATTGTTTGGAGGGTGAGATATTCAATGATAGGATCAACCTTTCACTTTAGAGATCCATTGGAGAAGTTTTATTCATATAATGCATCATATTCAGTCATCTCCATTCAGTTCCAGCTCTTGAGTTGCAGCTACTACCCTGCAACTCTGACATTTATGCAATTTTTCATATTTCAACCAATCCTTCCGGGATTGACGTGAAATAATTTTCGGGATCTTAGATATTCTCTCCCAATATCGTATGAGTCATGTATATTCATATCTATGATATTTTACACTTCTTGTAGCAGTGCTCCATCCATGACTGTAGTTCTTGTTCATAGACACTCTACAATGTAGCAGTATTTCACTTTTAGCATGTGTATTGATGGGAGGCTTGTTTGCCTTGATCCTTTGAGTTGTATTGCTATTATTTTCTGTTAATTCGTAATAAAATGGCTCTATGTTTTCCATAAATTTTGGTATGATTTTTATTCACTGCTATTTTGCAGTTTACGTTTATGTATTGTTGGATCTCCACATTTGGAATATCTTAATATATTCCCAATAGTGTAGAATTTCCTTATTTTGGGATATTACAGTGGTATCAAAGCATATTTCTAGCACAGCCTATGGATCTCAGCCACTATGCTATTCAGAAGAAAAGAAGAGGAAGAGATGAAGAAAAATAAAACTCCATTCTTTGGAGGAATAAAGGAGGAGAAACTTCCAAATTTTATGTCTGAAACGTTATAGAGCATTCATGTAGATCTCAAGAAGATGAGGGAGGAGATGTGTAAAGAATCTCCAAGAGGGTTTGAATTTGAATCAAACTCTAGATTTTCTTATGGGGAGTGTAAGCATGTAGCCACACCCTATGATGCATGGCACAGTCACATGCCCAGTTTGGCCATGAGGGAGAGATAAGAAGAAGGAATGCCTCAGAGGGGAACTCTTAGTGGTTTCTTGCATGAGTATGAATCTCAAACTCATAAGTTTAGATATCATATAATTTTTTCAGAGTTTTGCAAGATCAAGGTGACGAGGAGAAAGCAGCATAATGTGGGTAGATTTCTTCTATCTACCTTTGATGGTTCACCTACTTGTTCAGCCAGGAATTTTTGTGGAGGAGTTAGACACCTTTTTGCAGCAACATCAAATTTCTAAAGATGAAGCCATCAAAGAAGCAGTGCTACATTTTGGAGGTAAGGTCTATGGATGGTGGATATTTGAGTCCTTTTCTTTAAAGAATGGAAATACTTCTTCCTATGCAAGGTTCATTAAAAATTTGGTGGAAATATTTGGTAGAAATAATTCTGGAACACATTTGGAGGAGACAAACAATTTTAAACAAAAAAAAAACCTTGCATGTGATGGAGGAAACCATAGACTCAAAACTTCTTTAGAAAACCAAAGAGGAGGCTGATATCTTGCATTATACTTCGTTGGAGGCAAGACCTTCATATTTTATTTTAGCACAAGAAGGCAAGGAGATCCATTTTCCAAAAGAGGATCCAATCATTGGAGGGTTGCCCATTCATGTTGAGGAGGCTAAGGGAAACAACACTGTCAGATCTGGAGTTGATCTAGCACCTCATGCAGAGGAAGGAGGAGCTCTTGCTCCAACTAGAGGGATTCTTGCATCTTTGCAAGGATGTCCCCAGGATCTCATGTGTGGAGATCAAGGCACAACTCATTTTTTACATATGCCATTGATGATGAGGTTTGTAACTATGGAGACAAAAGGAGGAGATAGGATGGATCACCAACATCATGTGATGAGGAGCACACACCACTGTCTATTTCATGAGGTTGATGCACCTAAGAGGGATACTGGATTGTGCAGTGAAAGCATGGACACGTTTTTCCATTCATATATGCAGTCTACTCTTGATGACGATGTCTCATTCCATGGAGATATTTCACCAAGGAGACCACTAGATCAGGAGATGATGAGATATGCTTCACATCTTGAGGCACCAATCATTGATTTCAGAAGTGTGGAGACCTTGGGAGGTAATTTTACACTACTAAGAGTCTTGTGTAGACTCAAGGAGGAGAGAGGCATTCTCTCAACATCATCTTTACCTTCTCTCATTTCAGATACTATGATGTGGCAGAAGCAGCAGGGTAAGGATAGAAGCCTTCCAACTTGCATCTTTGGCATACGAGATGTCAAAGAGGAGGGTGACCATATGACAAATGTTCTTCATGAGAGATCATCAGCGTTGTCACTATGGAGGATAGATCCATATTGGAACTCCCAGTTGTTGGTGGAGTATTCCAAGGATATTTTCACTTGTATGATATTGGATGACCAGTTGCATGAGGAGGTATATTTGGTCAAAGATGGGGTCATCTACTATCATGGTATGATCTTCTTATCTGGAGCTGCCAAGCTCAAGGAGAATATTCTACAAGAAAATGAAGACGATTTCCTTTTCAGCTCCACTTGCTCTATGAGAGTATACCACCCCATCATGGAGGGGTATTTTTGGAAGGGCTTTCAGGAGGAGATATATCAGCATATGAGAAGATGCATGGATCATACGGATATGGATGAGTTAGCATAGCCAACTCTTTTCTCTTTGAGGATGAGATGAGACTCATCTATGAGCCACTCCATCGGTACGAGAAAAACATATGGTAAGGGTATTGTTTATTTTCACAGTAACTTGTATATATGTATGCATCTCTTAACCATATATGTGCAGGAATTTGCTCAAAGGAGGAATATTATTCCTTCTAGATTCTGTGGTCTACTTAAGGCCATTATAGATGATCACTTCCTAGGAGGATGTGGGGAGGAGATTTCTTGTGGAGAAAATACTCACCTTGCACAATACATCATTCACTTTCTCGAAACACATGAGGATAATGGGGCAGCAAGTAGGTGGTTGAGGAACTGCACTCTTTGTCATTATCTATTGAAGTTGAGGGTCAAGCTGCGCTGGTTGCATTTGAGGGACCGTTGTCCTTCTCCATTACTTCATATGGCAACAAGCATGATTCTCATTATGGTTCCCTTTATTGGTATTGTTATTTATTTTATTGGGAGCATAATTGGGGGAGAGACACATTGGGTGGATGTGTCCTATGAGGGAGAAATTCCCCACACTTTTTGCACTACATATTCTAAGGGGGGAATGGGAGATGGTATAGCCACCATAGAAACACATTTGTTTCCTTATGAGGTGAGCCATATGATGGATATTGTGCCATATGATGATGATTTCCAACTCATCATATATGGGGATATTTGGTCCAGCATGATTCATAACATTGGAGAGGAGATCTTTGAGGATCCCATTTCCTTCTTGCCACTTGAGGGCAACATTATCGTAGCTCGGGATAATCAAACACTCTACACTTATCTTAAGTGGAGAGGAGGACAGTGTGGGGTAGACTATTTTATCTACCAAGATTAGATTTTTAGCCCACCTACATTTTCGGAGCTCAAGGTGGAGGGGCATTTCCAGGAGTTGCCATGTTGGGAGTGTTAGCACTCGATTCTGCCACAGGCTGAAAGAGGCGAGGCTCGAGGCAACATCAAACCAACCTTAGCCTCGTAGCTAGCCCTACGAGGACAGGAGAGGGCTCTCTCCGGGTCTATCTCGGCAAAAGGATCTTCAAGGGGCTGAGATGACCGATAAGGAATGCTAATCTTAGGCTAGTAAAGAGATATGAATGAGTTTTTTAATAAAATGATGGGGTTTTTATGGGCTGCATGGGGCAAAGAACAGCTTGAACAGAGAAATTTAATCAAAAACACAGATTGTCTCCTGAGGCAAGGTAGGCAGGAAAATTTAACATCAAATTGAGATTAAATGGAATGGCAAGACTGTTGAGGAGCCGACAAGGGCATAGAGGATGAATCCTTGTCGAACAGAAGAAAACATTAAATATGAACAAAATTAAAGGCAGAGCATACCAAATATGAATTCTACCTTAACACTTCATTTGTTCAATTGGAAATGATCATGAAATGACATGAACACATAACAGGCTACATATGAAAGAAAAGAGGACACAAATGTTAAGTCTCATACCACAGGAATCTCAGAAGCCAGCGCTGGGTATTTTCATTAAAATCTCTGTCTAAGACTGTACAAATAAACTCTAATTTTCTCCTACACTAGCTCTCAGAACTCTCTCTCCTTTCAATTCATTTACAATGTATAAATAAAATCCTGCTAGGGAAAAACAAATCGACCCCAAGACAAGGAATTTGTTTTATTTGAAATTACAAAGATAGAATAGATTAATTCATTTATTCTAAAAACAGAACACTGTTTCCCTCGAATTCCTCTGATAGCCAATACTAGAGCGGAGTTTTAACTGAAGTCATTAAGATAGAAAAGGATCATTTATCTGCTCTAAAGATAGAAAAACCTCCAAATATTCCAGCCGAGGATTTCTAATGACCTGGAGCGTAGACTAAAGGCAAAATAGGTAATCGATCTTTGAATGCCACTTTGCAACTGCTCTCAAATTTCTGGAGATACGCTTTGCCACTTTACAGAAATTGGGAAAAGGTCCCCAATATTTTAATGCTAAAATATGGGTCAAACTGCCACATATGCTCAACGAGAGTTTCTCCAAATTCTGAAAGATTTTAACCTGCTTTTGAAGTGGGGGCACATTCAACCTCTCCAAGCGAATATTCTTAAGCTGTGGGAGAGAAGATGGCCACGGTAGACCGTTTACTGTGGCTCTCTTTGATCCATAATTGAGTACTATGAGGACTTTAAGTTTTGTCATGGAACTTAAAAACGAAGGAAGAAAGTAGCTGCTCACAGAAAAAATTAAAATCAAGCTTGTCGAAAATTCATCTCACACCACTGATCCCTTTCTATTGCACCTGTGTGAATGGAAACAACTTGCGCATCAAACGCATGGTCTTTGAGTAGCGCCCATTTTCCTGGCAAACCATTCTCCTTTTTGGCATAGACAACCTCTTCCTATTAACAATCTAGTCTCGAGATGCCAAATACAGGGCCAAGTCTCGCATTACATCATGTTGAGAAAATTAGAGCTCAGAGGTACTTCCATAATTGCGCAACTCCTGAGATTGCTTGTTTAAATTTAACAGATTCCTACTGGTAAGTTCTAATAAGATAACAAAAGCATCGTGCCACTCCATCTTTCTCACATAAACCCAGATGTCAAATAATGCATCCACAGATATTTTCCTATCCTCTGGAAAGGACCCCATGATCCGGATTTATGCAGGAACGCAACAGAATAAACACATAACCATAAATACAGAGATGCAGCGGAAATAACACTTCATTTCATTAATATCAAATAACAGAAAGATGCTTACAGACATAATGGAAATAAAATAGCTAGGGTGCTGGTAGCGAATCTCTGAGAAGAGATGTGGTGGCTACAGACCTCTGAACTGTGTTACAATGAGGCTCGAGGGCCTATTTATTGTTGAGAAACAATGGAGAACCCTAAACATCCCAAAAACCTAACCCTAGGAGATGAAGCGCCAAAACTATGGGCCCCGTTTGGGTAAATTGGTGTTTCAACTTCCCAAGGACGTAACTTTGGCATACTATCTCCGTTTGACGCATATGATACATCGTTCGTGGGGACTACGGTGTCCGGAGGCCCGAATTTTGTCGAGAGGGTCGTGATTGTTCCATGTACCCAACGTCGTTTAGGGCCTCAGCCGGCTGCGGACGTCGTTCGGGGCCTCCAAAGCTGACTCTAGGAAGTTCGGTGCAGAAAAACATAAAAATAGTAAGTTATGCCGAAACTGAAAAACAGAAGAAAAAGAGACAATGGTGGGGGGCCAAGTGGAATAGGTGGGTGGCCACCAATATCCACAGATCATTCTCCCCTTAATGTGATGGTCCCATTGCGTTAAGTTCCTCCATGAGATGAGGGGAAATTTCCTGCGCGAACTTGGTCACACAGTGAACCCTTTCCTTGGTGCAGTGCGAGAGTTGGCCAGCTTTGACAACCGTCTGATTCTGGAGCCTGTTGTTGACGAGTCGTTCTGATTTGCATGTCCATGATACAATATGTGGTGGCCTGTTCCATGCAGTCTGGATTTAACTCTGTTGGTGTGAGTTGTTCTGCAATGTCTGAGGTGTCCAGTAGAGGTGGGAAGTAAGGACGAAGGCGATCCACATTGAAGGCTGGGTGCAGACCAAGGAATGGTGGAATACTGAGCTCGAATGCATTGTTCCCTACAGCCTTGGTGATGGTGTACGGCCCGTATCGGAGCGGGCGAAGCTTGCGGTGGGGTCCAGTGAGGCGCTCCTTCTGCAAATGTAGCCATACTTTGTCACCCACCTGGAAGTTTTGTGGCACCCGGTGTTGATCATGGCGTTGCTTGTACTTGGCATTGGCTCTGTCCAATATATCATGAACCTGTTGGCGGATGTGTTGAATGCGCTCGATGAAGCTACTGGCTTTGTCCGCCCAGGCGGACATGGCGAATGCGGCTGACGATTTGCAAGCGGCAGGGTATGTCAATGAGACATAGTGGGCGGAATCTAAACCCACGAAAGGGGCTGCACCAATTGAAGCTGTGGAGAAAGCCGGTTATAAGCATGTTGTATAAAGAGTCTCATCCCATATGCGTGAATAATTTGGAGATAGCACATCTGTGAAATGTGTACAATCATTCTGTTGACGACCTCTATATGGCCATCTGTTTGGGGATGGAAAGCTGTGGACTTAGTGAGCTTTGTGTCCAACATTGACCAGAGGCTGGACCAAAATGTGCTGAGGAACCTGCTATCTCGATCTGATATGATAGACTGTGGGATCCCAAAGTGCACCCACACTCGTTCAAAGAAGAGTTTAGCAGTGGCTTCTGCTGTGATATTCTTCTTACAGGCCGCCATAATGGCCATCTTCGAGAATCTGTCAACGACCACGAAAACATAGTCATTTCCATTCTTAGTAGAAGGCAGGCCCAACATGTAATCCATGGAGATGGATTCCCAAGGTCGACTAGGGGTAGGTAGTGGAGTATATAGGCCTTGCTTCTTGATGATCGGTTTGGCAATGGCACAAGCAGTGCAGGATCTGATGTGCTTCTTGACATCCTTTCGAAGGTTCGGCCAAATAGAATACCCCGTAGTATTACAATGCTTTCGACTCCCCGAAATGCCCAACACTGATCGTAGTGTGCTTCCATATCATCTGCAGCCGCTGAAGGAACACAAAGGGTTCCAGGACATAAAAAGTGCATCTTGAGGTGAAAATTTGGAACTTGTGTGCCTTCCAAGAGTGCCTTTAAAAGGTGGTCACCTCCGTGTCACTTCTCATAGAGAAGCGGCCAATCAGAAAGTCTTCGTGCCCGCCAAGAGCTGAGCATCGGTGGTGAGCGCCACGATTATGGTCGGGCCGAGTACCGCAACATTATTGGTGCTACCCTTGTGTATCATGATGTTCAAATGAAATCGCGTATATGTGGACCACTGGCGACATCATTCTCGCGCAACTTCCCTTGTGTCCGTATGAACCGCAGGCCGGTGGTCCGTGGATGATCGTTTCCTTTTCCTGCATCGTAATGCTTCCACGGGTCGATGTGCTTGCACAATGGAATACATTTCTTTGTCATAAGTGGGATACTTGCTAACTGCTTCGGCATAATGTCTCATCGTGATATGCCACCGGGATGTCCCCCGTTGAGTAAGAATCGCCCCAATAGCATAGCTCGAGACCGTCTCGGCCTCAAATGGTCGCCGCAAGTCCGGGTAAGGTGAGCACCGGGGCGTGGGCTGCATATCAATTCTTTTTGAATGCTCGTTAAGGTTCACCAAAAAATAATTTTGTTTTCGATCCTCTCATGACTTGACTCGCGGCCAAGGTGATATGGAGAGAATCCCAACACGACCTACGAGAAATTAGCAAGACTTAAAGTCATGGTCATATAGTAGTCGGGCCAAGTTAATCTCGAATGACTTGGATCTTTGGCCGGATTCACATGCACCCTCTTTTCATCAATAATGTATCCCAGATACTGGAACCCCGGGTCATGCCAAACGTGCACTTTCAAATTGGCACAACTTGTGTTGCTTGAAGAGCTTGGAGGACTTGGTTTGATGTGATGAAGGTGTTTCCTCTAAGTCTTGCTGAAGGATCGTAATGTCATCCAAGTACACCACTACGAATGAGTTGGTGAATGCCGCAAGATGTCATCCATCACCCTCATGAAGGTTGCGGGAGCATTCGTCAACCCGAAAGGCATGACCAGCCATTCAAAAAGGCCTTCCCGCCTTTCATGCGCCCACACACTCGAGGGTTCAATTGGTACCGTGATACCCGTACTGTGTCGGACCATCGAAATATTTCGAGACTCTTGGATTTGGTCCAGAAGGTCATCAATCCGTGGATTGGGTACCTATTCCTAGATAAAAGGACTTGCTCCGCCGCCCGGCGTCGGGCCGGCGCGCAGTCTCCACGTCCCATCCTTCTTCCGTACCAACACGACCCAAGTTCTGCTGCATGGCATGAACTTGGCCTCGATGTGTGACTCCTTTCCGCACGCCTCGAACTGCCTGATTTCATCATTTTCCACAACAGAGCGTCGATAGATCGGTCCATTGGGTAGTGGCGCACCCGGGGGTCGACTGACCCGGTGCTTGACCGCGCGCGCAGGAACCCCCGTGGGGGTGAGGTGAAGATGTCCCCACTCCTCCACGACCTTATCCATTTGCTGTTGTCGTGCGCAGGGCCCGTCTCGGGAGGTCGTGGCCATAGTCTTCTTTCTTGTCCCGGGGCGGATCATTAGGAAAACTAATTTGTTTGGGAAATGAGCTTACTACATTGTTTTGCAAAAGTAACCAAAGAGATAGTCGTAGGAGGTGGTACCTTCCTGTATCCTGCAACTTATTTCAAAGTAATAATAACAAGACGAGGGTTTCCAGACTCATACACAAGATGACGCTTCCACAAGTATGGTTGTCCTAATACTACATCGAAACACTGGCTAGGAGCAACGTCACATAATACCTCATCCGTGAAGGGCTTGATGCTGACAGGAAGGCTATGACCGTTGGTCGACGCGGGAGATCTCTGCCCTCAGAAGCCACCCGAGATGGTGTATGGATGTGGTGGGCTATGGTCGTTGTAAGCCCAACCGGTCACCACACCGCTGAAAATGAGGTTCTTTGGCCCTGGCTGTCGACAATGAACCCGCATGGGAGCCCTTTACCCACATCCGGGAGGTAGAGACGTTTCCTCCTCCTCCGGATCTTCCGTTCCTCCTTCTCGGACCTTTATAGTGGCAAATGTTGGCGTTGGGCCCCGCATCAATAACTGCTTCCCTTTTTCATTCCCCTTCGTGCCTCCTCGTATTCGGAGTCGAGCACGTAACCGACTCGCGAAGCCCTCATCTCGGCCACCAGCGACCGCTTGGCCCGACACTCACTTCTGTGTTGCAGAGGAGCTCTTATGGAACTCACACCACCTTTCCCGTGTCCTTCTTGGCTTTACTGTTGTTCTTGCCTTGTGGCTTTGATGGTTGGGTCTTTAGCCGCCATGCTCCGTCCTTTGTTTTTCCGCTTGGAAGCACCTTTTCTCTGCTTTTGATTCGGGCAGATCCAAAGTCCTCGCTTCTTCGTTGAATTTCTGCTCAATTCGGCGCATACCGCATGTCGTACCAAGCGAGGAGATGTCGAGGAACTCCATTTCCTCCTCGAATTTATCCGGACAATCGCGACATTTTAGCACCAAATGTTTTCCAATCTTTGATACCCAACTTTACAAATAGGTATGGAAACAAATTCGTCAACTTCGTGCAGCACATCTTGATCCCTTTGTTGTCGCAACAAGGGTCCATTGCATGTACTTGTCCTCACAGCTCCCTGCTGTGGATAGCACTGCCTTGACGGCGTCTCGGGAAGAATTCTGGGTTGGTACGGCCGAGAACAGAGGGTTCGTCTCGTCCTTGTTCTCACGTAGGTTTCCACCGCAATATGGGGGTAGCTTTGGAGGAGTGCAAAAATAATCTTCTCCTCGTCTCTAAAAGCGTGAACAGAAATATCCTTTCTAATAGATTCAACCATCTGGCCCACGCATCCTGGGCTCATTTTTGACCCTCAAATATGGCAATGTCAAAATTTACTTGTACCTTAAAGGGAGCTTTAAACCCGCAGTGGCTACCGGATGCGTACGTGCGCCCGCCGGCAAGTGCCTGAAGGATATGAGCAAAAACTATCCATCATCGCGTTCCTTTGTTTTTCGAGGGCCTCCTCGAGCAACATGCTTTCTTGATAGGATCTCCTCGTCTCCCTCATCTTTTCTTTTCATCCCCCATGGGCGTCCGTCGAGTTTACGAGCTGATCTTGCAAAGGTTCCTGCACTGCATCGTCTCAGTTCTTTATACCCCGACCTCTGCTAGACATGCAAAGAAGGACGAAAAAGCACCGCTCGATACCACCGATCCGGATTTATGCAGGAACGCACGGTATCAAACACATAACCATAAATACAGATGCAGCGTAGTCAACACTTACCATTAATATCAAATACCGTAAAGATGCTATTATTAATAATGGAAATAAAATAGCTGAAGGTCAGCGACCTCTCGAGAAGAGATGGTGCTACGTACCGAATCGTTTTTTTACAATGAGTGCGTTGAGGGCTCATTATTATTGGAGAAACAATGAGAACCCTAAATATCCCAAAACCTAACCCTAGAGATGAAGCGCCAAAAACTATGGGCCCCATTTGGGTAAATTGGTGTTTCAACTTCTCAGTGATCGTAACTTTGGCATACCATTCCGTTGACGCATACAGATACATCATTAGAAAGCTCTGTCCGAGACCACAACAATGCCGGGGACGAATTTATCAGCACCTGTTGCCATACCCAAAAACGTCGCTAGGCTCCCAACCGTTCCGGACGTCGCGGCCTCAAAACGTTCGAAGTTCAATACCCGAAAAATCGCTAAAAAATAGTAAGTTATGCCGAAACCGAAAAATCGAAAGACAATGGTGGAAATATGGAACAGGTGGGTGTCACCAATATCCACCTCGATGACCCTGTGTCTGCAGTTCTCTTTACACAATCTGGTCATCACCCTCATTCAAAGAGTTGTTTCGGCACTCGCCACACCGGACGAGTTCCACCACGCAACGAGTCGCTAATCACTCAGAGCAAGTGGCGCCCTTACATTCGCTTGGTAATCGCTTGACTAGATGTTCATCCGCATTGATTTTTGTCCAAAAGCCTGCATAAAAAGAGGGATGGTGGAGATTGGCATCATCTGGAAGACCTACAATTCAACTGGGTAGAGGGTCGCGGCATGATAGAATGAATTCGAGTTGTTACAAGGGTCTTATAACTTTCACCTTCAAAATGGATTCATCCTTAGAACCAATGCCAATACCGACCATCATTTCCCAAATTATGTTCATATACCGTATTTACCCGTTGCTTCTGTCAGGTCGCTCGACTTCAAGTGGTCAAGCCGAGCGCCTTGTGCTGCCAACAACAACACAACTCATTTTAACAAGCTTGTATTTAACTAGTGACATGACAAATGTGTGATTCGATGCTTCACGGACGGTTTGTTTGAAATTTAACTCCACATCTTTGATGCAATATACTGTCATATATTGCCAAGTTGCCAAAGAAAGAAAATGGAAATTCTGCCCCTCATTATTATCGTTTAATTGTCCCGTTTCATCATACGACAGGATTTGGCTTTTAAGTTTGGTGCCATCTCGGTTATTCAAATGCCATTTAACTATATTGTTTCCGTAATCCGACACACTACCTTTGTAGCTAAACCCCCGATGTTGTGCTTCATAAAGAGCCTAGTCAAGGTCACAAAGATATCCGAGGAATCATTTTCTCGACATCTTGAAAGCTCTGCATATTAGATGTACCGACAACGACGTGGAATATAATGAACCAGAGATTTCAAGTCCTCTTCATACCCATATGATAGAAGAAGATCTCATCTAAAACCAACGTAGCAAGTGACTCCTCAAGAGATGAAGACCGGGTTGAATATTTTTTGTAAATACATGCCCCGTCACAAGTCAAAGGTAACCAAGAATATTTTAAAATGTCCTGACACTAAAATTTCTCTGTAAACTAGTACACGTCGCCTTTAATGAACTCTTGTCTCAAAGACATACATCATTAAAGGAGTCACACAATAAAAGCACAAAATCACCGGATCGCATTCTTCTGATTGTCAAGACGCAGGCATTCCCGGCCACAACACAATCATTTGATTCAATAGTCAGGACAATGAAGTTTGTTTGGGCTTTTCCGTTGGAGACTCTCCAAATAGAAGCAATTACTTACCTCCATTAATGATGATGTGTTTGTTTTCCTCATTAGCGCTATGAAGAGTCGAGGGTCGTTGGTTTTTGAAGAGCTTCGGAGAATTTGATACATATTCTAAAAAACTACATTTAATGATTTTCCTTCTTCAAATACTAGAAAGAAGAACTGACCTCACCTATATTAAGATGGAGTTCGAATATTGGCTCCAATGGGATGAGAAATTTCGCCGCTTGGAGGTGCCAAGAACCGCAGTAGCTTTGGGAGAGCACGGGGCTTCCATCCATTGGGCTATAATCGTTGACTGTTCTAGTTGTTCCAAATCAATGAAATGATTTGAAAACTGATTTGGCAAACCTCAAACTAAACTCATAATGAATGAACGAATGTCGCTTTTTGGTCGCTATTTTTTTCACAAAATCTACCTCATCGTCATAGTAAACAATAGATCGTGTAATACCTAATGCCGATTAACCATTCAAGTAAACTCCGAATGATGCTACTTTATAATGTCAACGGTGACACCATAATTGTCGGGTAGCCTCTTCATGCACATAATGAATCAAGCAGGCGAGATGCCTTGATCTATCAATCAAACTGAAAAATGTGTTCATGCATGTGCCGCAATAGATCACTGTCGACTCACATGCCTCAACTTTAATATACTCAAATGAAAATCATTAAATGTAAACATCTGGGCAACTCATTTATTTTAATGTGATAATATCAAAAACTTTAGTAGCCCTGGAGAAATCATAATAACGATCATCATCAACATTGAATCTCCTTCTCAAATTTTTCAAATAATTAACTCATTAACCTAGTTTTAATGGGATAAACTTCTGAGATTTCAAATATCATAAGACCTTAAAAAATTCTTCTATTAATTTTCAAAATCTCATGAATCGATTCTACTTCTTTTTACAAATTTTCCTTGTAAAGGCATAGGGTTTGCCACATACCTCACCATTGCATGGAATGGACTCACAATCTGAATCTCCGGATTGAGTCGGGAGTCGCCAAAAGAAAGCCACTATAAAATCGAACACAAACCACCACTGCGATCGTACCGCAACTTGATTTCCCCACGGGCAAGACACCCACAAGTCGACTGTCACATCAACAACAAACCATCCTCCCCAAAGATGGTCGCCACTAAAACAGAGGCAAGCCATTCTCACATGTGCCGAAAAGAGTATGAGGCTCGAGGCAACATCAAACCAACCCAGCTCCTGCTGCCGTAGCCAGCCCTACCAGGACAGAGAGGCCCCTCCCAAGTCTATCTCGGCAAAAGGATTCTATAAACATGACCCATGGAACAAGCATCTTAGTTAGCAGATATGAATGAGAAGCTGAAGAAAATGATGGGTTTTTCCTACTGCAGGCAAAGAATACCAAGTAGAACAACAAAAACACATTGTCTCCAGGCAAGGTAGGCAGAAAATTTAACATCAATGAGATTAAATGAACAAAGGACCATATATTTGGATATACATAGAGGATGAATCCTTGTCGGAATAAGAAACATTAAATATGAGCCAACTTAAAGGCAGTATATTGCACAACATGAATTCTACCTTAACACTTCATTTGTTCAATTAAAATGACTCAAATGACATGGAAAACATAACAGGCTACATATGAAACAAAAGAGGACACACATAACTTCACACAAAGGAACTTTAAGCCAGCCGGTATTTTCATTAAAATCTCTATCTAAGATCCGTACAAATAAACTCTAATTTTCTCCCACACTCAGCTCTCCTCCAAATTCTCACCCTCTTCAATTCATTTTTTGGCTAAATGTATAAATAAAACTGCCAGGGAAAACAACTCCAATTCCCAAATATATGAATTTGTTTTACTTAGAAACACAAAGATAGAATATTTAACTATCATTCTAAAAACAAATACTGTTTCTAATTCTCCACAACAATACTAGAGCGGAGTTTCTTGAATCCGAACAATAGGGACAGAAAGACCATTTTATCTGCTTTTCTAAAGACAGAAAACTCAAATATCCATGTTTTATGATTTCAATGAACTGAGCGAGAGACTGTAAGATAGGCATCCATCTGAAATGCCATCAGTAACCCAAGCCTCAATCTCCGGAGACACGTCATTACCATGCACCGGGAAAAGGTCCCCAATATTTTAATGCTAAAAATATGTAATAAATCGCCACACATGCTCAACCATATTTCTCCAAATTCCCCGAAAGATTTTAACCCCGCTTTTTGAAGTGGGGAAATATCCACCTCCAAGCGAATATTCTTAAGTCGTGGGAGAGAAGACAACAGCGGCACTGCTTACCGGCCTTTGATCCATAATTGAGCATTTCAGTGAGGACTTTAAGTTTCTATCGTGGAACTTAAAAACGATACAGTGCGAGTCATAATAAAAATTAAAATCTGCTTTATCGAAATTCATCTCACCACTGATCCCTATTGCACATGTGTGAATGGAAACAACTTCTACAAGATCAAAACGCATGGTCTTTGAGTAGCGCCCATTTTCCGGCAAACCATTCTCCTTTTTGGCATAAAAAACCTCTTCTCGTTAACAACTAGTCCAGATGCCAACAGGCCAAGCTCAGATGACCAGCATGAGAAAAAATTAGAGCTCGTAGGTATTTGCTTTATCTGTTGTTCCTGAGATTGCTTGTTTAAATTGCTCTATCTTCACCAGAAAGTTCTAATAAGATAACAAAGCATCATGCTACCCATCACGAAACCCGCATGTCCAATAATGACCAGCTAAGATATTTTTCCTTCATCTTCAGCATCCTGCGTCACAGTCTTCTTTATGGAGAATTAATATTGACACCTCATTCAGGAGTTGTTTCGGCAGACTGTAATCGGGATCAGGTCACCACGGAACAGCTGCCAATCACCAGGCGAAAATTTCATATCTCCGCTTGCATTTGCTTGACAGATGTTCATCCACGATTTTTGTCCAAAAGCCCGTGTAATGCAGAGGATGATATTGGCATCAACCAGCATCGAATTGCACTGGCAGAGGTGGTCATGGGTAGCGATAGAATGAATTCGAAGCAGCAGTATTCATAACTTCCACCTTCAACCTGATTCATCTCAGAGAAATCAATGCCAATATCATCATCGGCTTCCCTCAAATTATGTCATATACCGGATTTTACCCGTTGTTCGCGGGTCGCCGATTCTCTGGCGTACGCCGCCGACTCATGGAGCCATTTACGCCTAAAGTATAACAACAACACAACTCATTTTAATGTTTCTTGTATTTAACTAGCATGCGATGTCGTGTGATTCAATGCTTCACCGGATGTTTGTTTGAAATTTAACTCCACATCTTGACGGGCCATACCGCCTGCGATGCTGTTGCCAAAGAACAAAATGAACTTCATTTCACATGCTTAATTAATTGCTCTTTACTGCTTACTTATGGTACTTGGCTTTTTAAGTTTAAATATCCGTTATTCAAATGCCATTTAACTATATTAAGTCAGGATCCGACACAACACTGTGAACAACCTTCAGCGTTATGTCAGGAAGAGCCTGAATAAGCAGCAAAGATATCCGAGAATCATTTTCTCGACATCTTGAAATGTAGACATTTAGGACAAACAGCAATCACGGAATATAATGAACCAGATTTCGTCTTCACTACAGAGAGAAGAAGATCTCATCAAAACCAACGAGGTGACTCTCAAGAGATAAAGATCAAGAATATTTTTAGAAATACATGCCCTAATACAAGTCAAAAGGTAACTACATAATGAATAAATTAAACCATAACAGCCCTAAAATCAAGTGTATACAAGCTGAAGCCAAATAATGAACTCTGTCTCAAAGACATATTACTCAATAAGGTCACTACTAACAAGCACAAAATCACTCGTGATCACATTCCTTCCGTATCAATAAGACGGTGGCATTCCCAGAAGCACACAATCATTTGATCTCAATAGCTGTGACAATGAAGTTTGTTTAAGTTTAAAGAGACTTCTCCAATAGCTTGTAACTCTACTTTGCCTCCGATCGTCGATGACGTTTAGTCGCCAGTTTTTCTGCAGAGAAGAGCCGAGGAAGTCGCCTTTTGAAGAGCCGGGAGAATTTGATACATATTCTAAACCACATTTAATGATTTCTTTCCAAAATGTGGTTTTGAAGAAGAATCATCTCATTAATCGACACAAGATTAGTCCATGTCAGGAGTGTAACTAAATTTTTGTATGATGATTTATTGTATGAGATTCATATGGGGATATGGATCCCAACTCATATCAGATATAATGCCTCAAGAAGGCCCTCAATTTTATCTTTGAATTTTTCGATGACGAGCAACATTTAGGGAGGGGAGGACTTAATATTCCCACTTTAGGCACACAGCCTTAAAATGGAATATTAATTTTTTTGTTTACAATAGATAAAATAAATGGGTAAGGAGGCCCATATCGTATAAGAATTAATAAAATCCCTCATAATATGAAAAGGGATGAACGAAGAGCTGGATTTCATACCCTCAAGTATGAAAGAGGACATTACAAGGACAAGGTCAATGACCAAGTCAACATCACTGGGATAAGAGGTGGAGAACACTGAGAGGATAGCACAGTTGTGAATGGAGTGAAATTTTCCCTGTGGGAGGAACCACAAGGGAGTGGGACCCATGGGGAGAGAGTTCTCACTTTTTTAAAAGGAGGGCAACGTGCCCATTGTTACTCATGTTTATGATTATTGATTATCATGTCTGCTTAGATTTCAGAGCATCTCCTGCTGCTTAGTAGAGTTGTGCATATTTAGCACAAGGAATTGCTTTGGATTCCTTCCTCCTTATTCGCAGGCTCCCCTTGAGGGATTTCCACTTCATCTCTCCTCATCTAGGCTCAAGGCCAAGCCACATCCTTTTCCAATAAGCAACATTATTTCAGCCAAGTATACTGCCAGTTGCAAGGTGTTGCAAAGGAGGTCCCGCAACACCATTTCCCCGCAGCCGTTTTTTCGAGGAGGTTTCATTTTCAGAAGATTAACAGGAAGGTTTGCAGCTTATTTTAGATCTTGGTATTGGGCCAACTCATTCCCTTGTCTTGCCGCAAAGATCCATCGTAGATCGTGTTATTTCTAGTGATCATTTGGAGTAGGGTTTTTGTAGATTGTTCGAGGGTGAGAGATCTTCAAAGATAGGATCTACATTTCACTTGAGAGATCCATTGAGGGGATTTATTCATCTAATGCGACATCTTCGCCCGTCCCATCCGGGCTCAGCTTCTTGAGTTGCAACAAGTACTCCGTAACTCGGCATTTCAATTTTGCATATTTCCAACCAATTTTTCAGATTGACTTGAAATAATATTCGGAGTTTATATTCTCTCCAATATTGTATGAGTCATGTATATTCAGATCTATGATATTTTACACTTCCTCGTAGCAGCCCATCCATGACTATGCAGCTCTTGTTCATAGACACTCGCTATGTAGCAAAGATTTCACTTTAGCATGTGTATTGGATGTGAGGCCTGCTTGGTTTTGATCCTTTGAGTTGTATTTCTATTATTTGTTGTTGATTCATAATAAAATGGCTCTATGTATTTCCATACATTTTGTTATGATGTTTATTCACTTCCATTTTCCCGCTTATGTTTATGTACATCGGATCTCCACATTTGGAATATCTTAAGATATTTCTAATGGTGTAGAATTTCCTATTTTGGGATATTGGCGTAGATATTATTTGTACATGGTTGCCACTAGGGATAGATGAGAAGTTTGCGAATTATCCTCACATTTTCTCGAGGACAAGAAACATTTCGGGAGGGAGGATTGTAATATTCTCAATTATATTATCGTTAGTTGAATATTAAATTTTTCTTTTGTCATTTAGATAAATGAATAAGAGGGTAGAGAGACCCATAGATCTCTTTAGTAGGAAGCAAACCACTTCTCATATGAATGTGGATAATTTAGTACTAAATAATTCATCTTTAGGTATGAAAAGGGGCCAAAGAATATTGCAGACAGGTCAAGTTTGACCAAATCGACAACGTTGTCATGGAGGGGAGGGAGCATTAAAGGAGGACACATGAAGCAGAGGAAGAGTGTGCATGAGAGTGAAAGACAGAGTGAGGAACTGTGTGAGTGAAGCCTACCAAGCATAAAAAGGAAGAGGATGGGATCCATAGAAGGTATTATGATTATTGTTTATGTTCTGGTATTTTATGAATTTACGTTTCAACTATTTTAAGGTGAGTTTACTGTTGTTTAATTAGAATGGTCAATAATGATGATTGACTGTTCAGATTAACTCGACTGTATACACCTGAATATATGCAATATTATAATCTTCTTCCATACCAGACCACCAAATATGCGGAAATAAAATCAAGCTATAACACATCAAATCATCATACATTAACACAAGACAGAAAGCTATGTTTAAAACTCTACCATTTTAGATATTATAAATGCAGAAATCATGTAACAAACCTGGATAATACTCTCACCAAGATTTTCAAAGTTACATTAATAAATCATTCAATTTTGTTTGTTAATTAACTAAACTCACCGCCAATTGCCTACTTCTATTGTAAAATCATGGTTCTCAATATATAGAGATCCTATACCCAATCCCTGAATAACAACACAATCATCATGGGAAATTTTCCAAGTGTGGTGCAAACCATGCACAATCGATGTCGCCACCGATAGCTAACTCCACCCTATCTATCTCAATTATCTCACTCCAACCTAATGCAATCGTAATCCGTGTATTCTGAGTTGGTTAAATGAGTGACAACTATTGAATCAGTAATATTTAATTCACTCCACTCATAACTAATTGATTAGCTAGTTAAACTAATCTCAACCGCTCAACTAAAATAAACAGAACACAACTCCACTAGTCATTCTAACAACTCCACCAAAATCCTGCCAATTTGCTCCTAATCAAGTCAACTATGATGATGCCTTCAAACCCTAGAACAGTTTAATTCATCCGTCGATCATGAGCTACTCAAGGCTCGTGAATCGAAGTGCTCTAGAGTAATCAATATAGTCATTATTAAGGGTAAATAATATTTTCATCATTAATGAGAGGCAAATTAAAAATATAGACTTCAATTAAGAAATTAAAAAATAGAGTCCTGTCCATTTTTACTAACATGACACATACTCCAAGAATCTCATTGCAACCTCGGACCATGCTCCATATAATCAAAAAATAGACATAGTTCAAAAATAGATTTTGCGCGAGAATTTGCTCTGTGCCTGCTCAAGTGAAGGCGATTTCTATTTCACTTCAAGCCCATCATTCCTCCTGTTATATTTTTCAACAAGCACATGTCTCTCGAGAGGGGAATCCTGCAATCCCTGTCTCTTAGAATTCCTTTCGAGTGCTTCACCAAGGAGAGTGTCGACTGCAGCTCTATTTCAATTATCCGGAATTAGGATAAGCTTCAAATATTATTCACAGCACACCTCTTCAGCATCGCTGCAGAAGTTATGAGACTTAAGGAGGTTTCAAAATTTCTAGTTATTTTTCCACAGAGACAGCTCTTCATTCAGAGGCTAGTAAAGGATATATTTGAGCACACCTTATCAGGTGAACCACCCTGTTGCTGCCACCATTCAGTGACTTCTTGAGAAATCGCATATTGGTCAATGGCCATAGTAGGCTATGCCTGCTGGTGAGTTATATTTCTCTAGTGAGGAAAAACTTCCTTCATCCAAAGAGATCTAGCAGAGAGCATTGTCATTTCACTTTCATATTAGCTACCTCCCACTGTTGTATTCAATAGGAGAGGTATTCAGAAATGCAGACTCTTTGCTTTCTCTGGCTTTTTATTTCCTCTGTATTTTAAAACTTTTCCAATATTTGAAATGTGCTGGTTTTAGATTCATTCACAAATTTTTAACATATATTCAGTAGATCTATACCATTATACTTTCCACACATTATTCATTGGGACTACGTTGTATTTGTCTGAGCATTTTTGAGTAGCAACAACATTTCCTCATATATTTGAGTGTGATGTTCATCGAGGCTTGTTCCTGTCTTCTTTGAGGAAAGTATTTTTTCCAATTTTTTGTACTTATTTGCCAATAGTCCAATATAATAATTTCATCATTCAATATTTTATATGTTGATATCTTTATTGTTATTTCTTGTTTTAGGTCTCCATATTTCTTCTTTTTCCCCTGTTTTAATGATGACAGGAGAAAATACCGTGTTAGCAAGAAAATGAAAGAGAAATTGTGGTGACACAGTTTCACTGCAGAATCACAACTATAAATATGTAATTGTTTTTACTCAGAATTCCACAACCTACAAGTGCTGCATACACCACAACAATAATGAAAAAAGAAAAAAGGATTACATTGTGATAGAAAAAATAATTAAAGGTCATAAGTGTGTTAGAGAATAAATGATTTTACATAGACTATGAAGAGATGAAAGAAAGAACATGAAACTTTCAGAAGAGGATATACAATGATGAACTAACTCAGATAAGAAGAAGAAATGAATATGACCATACTGTACATACTGGCAAGATTACCCACTCCTCAAACTCTTCAAGATATAAGGACATACTCAAGAGAAAAAATGTAATAGTATGTTGATTTGATTCGTAGCACCCATACACTTTTATTCAACGTAAGGTAGCCCAAGGAATTGAATTCTTTCCCTATACCCAAAGTACTAGAGTGTCAAGTGATGGTAAATGAGGAATCCTATAAATTTCTTCCGGAAAGTGCCATAATATCAAGCTAACCAGTGGGGAGAATATGCTATTGAATAGTTCAACGCTTTATCCATTCCAGTATGGAGGCGTTATGTATGTACTAGAGTACAATGTTTATAATTTTTGGGGATGGTAGATTTAATTTATCTAAGAACTTTTCTTAGATTTCAGAAAGGAAGGATTTTAATTATGACGGTACGAGGAAGATGGGAAATATAATAAGCTCTAATGTGATGAGAAATCTTATGAAGAAAGAACAATGAGGTGTATCATGCACAATTATTCTCATTAGAAGTTCCAATGATCAAAATCGATCTATATATTTCTACGTATCTCCAGAACGCCTGGACAATCGTTCAAGGTGTTTGAAAACTCCCAAAGTATCCCGACCTATTCATGATCATGATCATGCTATTCATTTGG
This sequence comes from Pinus albicaulis, assembly GCA_034641835.2. Classification (NCBI taxonomy): domain Eukaryota; kingdom Viridiplantae; phylum Streptophyta; class Pinopsida; order Pinales; family Pinaceae; genus Pinus; species Pinus albicaulis. The sequence continues at coordinate 757,858,744 of CM076573.1, read as the reverse complement.
TTCTCAAGAAGTGTTCCTCCAACATGCGTGCCTTATACACATCCTTATGTCCAAAAGATCTAAATTGAACATATGATTGCAGAAAATGCTAGAGGCCGGGTATAATCTCAACCTAGTCAAAGTTCTTTCTCTCGCTCCTCAGTAGCATTTGATGCACAAGAAGGATGGACCATGGTGTATGTGTCTAGACATTATAGGGAGCCCAATAAGCTCACTATTAAAGGATAAGTTTCCCATTCATGTGATTTATGAGCTATTGGATGAATTACATGGAGAAATTTATTTCACCAAGTTGGATATTTGTTCCTGAGGATATCACTCAAATTAGAATGAAGATTAAAGAAATTCCAAAAATAAACAACACTTTAGAACTGCATGGAGGGTCATTACATTTTTTGGTCATGACTTTTGGCCTGCGAATGCACCTTCTAAATTTCAAGGGTTGATGAATTCCATTTTCAAACCCATCCTTAGAAAAATAAAACAAAATTAGTACTTTTTTGGATGATATACTAATCTACTAGTAGGTTTCTTTGGAAGGATCATGTTCAACATGTTTACATGTAGTGCTCAAACTATTAGAGAGAGAACAATTATATGCAAAAATATCAAATGTTTCTTTGGAGTACAAGAGATGGAATATTTTCGCTCATATTGTATCCCGCGATAGGTGTTAAAGTAGACCCTTACAAAATTAAAGCCATTAAGGGATGTAAATTTCCCCACAAACATAAAGAAGTTGCGAGGATTTCTTTAGTTAATAGGGTATTATCACAAGTTTATTAAGAATTATGTGGGAGAATAGTAGAGACCTATAACAACATTATTAAAGAAAGATGCATTTTCATGGAATCCTAAAGAAACCAAGGTATTTGAACATATTAAAGAGGAAATGTGCCTAAGCATCGGTCTTAGTTATGCCAAACTTCACAAAAAAATTTATCGTGGAGTGTGGTGCCTCGTGAAATGCAATTGGTGTTATTTTAATGTGAGAAGAAAGACCCATTGACTTTTGAAAGCCATCTAATCAGAGGAAAATATTTACAGAAGTTATTTATGAGAAGGAAAATGTTGGCAATACTACATGCACTTGAAAGAAAATGGCGATCTTTACCTAATGGGAAGACACTTCAAGGTACCTGATCATGATAGTCTTAAACAATTTTTGGAGACATGATTATCTTCGAAGAGCAAGCAAAAATGGGTCACAAATATTTTGGGTTATGAATTTGGAAATCATCTACAATGAATATTCTCAAATGGGGAATGTAGGAACATATAAAAGTTATAAAAGGGTGATAAATAACGCAGATCATCAAAGTAAGAGAGAAAGAGGCCAATATGGATACCCTTTCTTAACATTTACAAATGTAAAATCAGTTATACAATGAGGCACATAAGATGTACAACAAGAAATAGAAAGTTCAGTAATAGAAGAAAATCCTCAAAGGAGGTGCTTTCAGCCTACATATATGCACTAAAAAAGGCTTTGACAATGTTATTTTATTGAGATATAGTATTTGCTTATTACACTTCAGATCTAGATCAAATCATTTAAAATTAAAATCGTAACAGATCCATACACTAGATAGGCTCTTATTCAAATTCCCTTGTGTTTTTTAACACAAGATCATGTACAAGGAGTAGATCCGAGATCTAAATCGTAGATCTACAAAAATCTTTCGAGATATTCGTGAATATTCAAATCTGATTTGATATGTACAATTAAATGACCTCTTCAATGGATCTCAAAGGTGAATGGAAAATCCCCAAAAACATGAAAATCACTCCTCCAAAAGATGTGCCAAAGTGACCCTCATAACAAGACTCCAGCAGTAAAAATGTAGATTCAGAAGTGCAAAACTATGCTATAGGGTTTAAATAGTGTTTGGATACATGCCAGATTCAAAAATGTAGCTCCAATGATCAAATACTTTTTTGAAAATTGGATAGAAGCCTTCCATATCAAAATAAACACTATAATGGTCTAGATCTAAGTAGATCTAGTCTCCACTTGTCATAGTTAAAGACAAAATCAAATCCTAAACAAAGATCTCACAAGTGGAAGTTGGAAGAAGAGGCTTGGCTTCAAGCGTATAGTGGACCATGCAATACAAGACTCTTCCAAGAGTTTCTCAAGGAAAGAGGTGGGACTTCCCGATCGTAACACCCACAAAACAACATTGCACTCCAGGCACAGAATCAATAAAGTTGCATGTCTGAACAGACAAACTTTAAACAAATATCATTCAACAACCTTTCTCATGCTGCCATCCTCTTACTTTTATAATTTAAGAGCTCGTAAACCCTAAAAACGCCTTCAATGAAATAAATTTTCCTTTCACACAAGCCATCTCCATCTAAAACTGCGATGTGCCTCATTGATGGCCACTCCTCAAAGACAACATTGTAGATTTGGTCAAGGTTGACTCGTCAAAACATCCACTTCCTTTCACACCTAAGGATGCTTATTTAAACAACAAATATTTAGCCTTTTTACATTTGGCATTGACTTATTCATTTTTTAGAGTATTATGGACCTCATTTACATTTTTATTCTTCAAGCAAAGAAATAAAAAAAATTGAAGTCCATTCCATCACTTAGGAATAATTAGAACATATAGTTCTCCAAAAATGTTTCCTTGTCCCTTGCCAAATCGATGTTGGTAAGTGTTACAAATTTCTCCTCCTCCATCAGGACATACCATCATGATAATATTCCTCCATGTTTAATGACCACCAACTAAACACTCCATGAATTTTTTTCTCCAAAGCTCCCCATGAATGTAAGTAGTCCATCCCATAAGGAGACAATAACACAAATGAAACAAACACAATGCCCAATTTCCGAAACATGTATCATAAGACACATGAGAAACTTCCATCCCATAGGCAACACATACCTAATCCTCCCTCCACATTCCCAGCCCATACATCATCAATGTATGGAGAAAAAACTATATACAATACAAACAAAAATTTGTGCATATGGAGGTGTGTCATAGTCCCACATGTGGAACCAAAGACAAAGGCATCTCTCATTTCCGTATCAATCAAGATGTGGTGGTTTTCCACCACTTACGTGCTGCCCGTGTCATCTCACTATGGCTAAAATTGGTAGATATATCCGGTGTGTTAGGAATGTTCCATCATGAAACAAGACTTTGTCCACCAAGGAGTGTCAAGTTCAAAAATTTTTGTGTCTCCAAGGTTGGCCATGAAATTTACAAGATACAATACTCCTACTTGGGGTCATGACCGTATAAACATGGTGAAGGAATACATACAATCAGAAAAATAAACATGATTTACATGAGTATGTTCTTCACCAACAATCTCTCTCATACAAATGAGTGCATAGATATATTCTCTCTCAAACGAAGAAAGAGATGGCTAAAATAACTCTTTTCATAGAGTCATGTTGTCAGTCCTAACCTACGGTCTGCGATTCTTGAAAATGTCAGATGAAATTTTCCTCCAAATCCTTCCCAATCGAATCTCCTCATGATGATGTTGTATATCTTCATGGAGTGTATGTGGATGAAATAGAACTCTCCACATGCTCTTGTAGCAATCTCTCGAGCTTGGAAGCCTTAGAAAATAAGATCATACCATGATGATAGATGACTCCCTCTTGGACTAAATAGCCCTTCTTCATGCGCTCATCATCAAGTATCATAGAAGCTCAAGATCCTTAATAATCCACCAACAGCTGGGATTTACAATATGGATCTAAACTCCCCAACAATGACAAGATGGATAATTCATCACAACCAAAATTCCCGTCATGTGGCTTCTCTCCTCCTTGATATTTCCCATGCCAAAGGTATATGTTGGAAGGCCATTCCTTCCATTCTTCTCCTCCCATGGCACAAAATCAGAAATGAGAGTGGTGATGATGATAAGGGAGAAGATCTCTCCTCCTTGAGCCTACCCAAGACTCCCAACATTCATATCATTGTCTTTCCAAAGGTGCCCATCCCTCCCGGATCTGAATTTGGAGCATCATGTTGTGGAAAGACATTTCCCACAAAAACTAACCGTGTGGCCTCCCAGGTGGTTTACCAGATAAAAGTGTCCCATGTAGCAATTCCATGAGAGCATGATAGATGGGATTGTAAGAGATCCTTGCTTCCACCACGCAAATCCATCTATCTTATTTGGGGTGGGAAGTAGTATGAGGTATGAACATGCCATTGACTGTTTGATTTTCACCACTCTTTCAGGCACCTATTCCATTTTCAAAGCTTCCTAATCAGTGGTGACTTTCCCCAATGCAAGCCAACCATTGAACACCCAAAATCACACTCTGTCTCCGGTATGTCAACCATAAAGAATTAATCAGCTGCAGTATAAGTCCCCATGGTGTGACTAAAAGTGATGGGACATAATTCAGGCATGGTGCATTGTTCTATCTCCCGGCACCAAACAAAGAGAATCCCTCAAAACTGTATTAGTGGGTATTGCCTCCTTTGCGCTTTGCTGGACATCAATGAAATTGTGGGTAGCCCCACTTTCAATCAAAAATAGAACTTCTTATTCAAGATGAAACTTGAACTCTTAATATCAAGTACTTAGGCACTCCTCTCAAATATGCAGAGCCCCTCCAATAGGAGAAAATACTCCATTCCCATCTCTCGATGGTGTTGGCTCTCCTCCCGTAGTGTCACATAGGACTCTTCTTGGTTCATCTTCTTCTTCCCCATCATTTAAGAAGACCCCTATAATGTGATTTTCCAGAGCACATCTATATCTAGGTGCCCATGATTCTCTGCAAGTGAAGCAAAGCTTCCTTTCTTCTTACATCTCTCCGTACTCATCAACAAAGCTTCGTATGAGTTTCCATGGAAGGAGTATATTTTCTCCTTTCCTTTGAAGGAAAAGAGTGGCTTATGCTGAAAGCTTGCCTTTGCTTTTGAAAGGCATCTTGAAGGTCTCTAGCCCTTTCAATAGCATCATGCATGGTAGTGGGCTTGGTAGATTTAACCAACCCATGAAGAGGTTCATCTAAACCATCAATGAACACATACACCCTTGTTTTTCAGACAAATCAGAACCCCAACATGTAATCTTAAAAAATTTAGAAATGTAAGATTCTCAGACATTGATTGCTCTAACTTTTCAAGGCTCATGAATGGTACTGATCTCTTCTATCAAATATTTCCACCAGCTCTCTAGTGAACTCTGAATAAGTAGTCACATTGGAATGTGACCCAATGTAGACAAGCCATGGAACCAACAATCATGTGTCACCTTCAAAGTGCAAATATTACAATCTTGATAGCCTCCATCTCCTGGACCTTGTCTAACCAAGTAGACACAAGTTTTTCTACCCAAGCTTTGGCATAACACAGGATGACCCATCGAATTTGCGTAAAAATAAACTCGCCATAATGGCATTGATCATGATTCTCAGTGAATCCACCACCTCTATGATGATGCCCTTGTTTTATTTTGTCTCTTATGTGACTGAAACTCTTTTTATCTTGAATCACCCATTTTGAGACTCATATTATTCAAAATAGTCTTTAAGGTATTCATGATTTTGAAAACCCTTTCATTTCCCACAAACCCAAAAAGATAGGCATGTAGAGCGTCGGGAAACTTGTGGCTGGTGCACTAGTTGACTGGCCCCAAAGGTGAGACATGCCAGAGCCTTCTCCAAGATGAACATTTAGGGATTCTTTGATTTTTTCCAATTCATCTTCTTGATCTCTCTGCCAAGATCTTTGCATGTGGTTTCCCAAAAGGATCTTAGGAAAATCCTTTTCTTCTTCTTCTTCACTTTCTAGATACAAGGGCTTTACCTTGTCTTCATTGTCATTTGTGTAATCAATTTTCTTCTTTCTATCTTCTCTTTAGATACTCTTCTCTCCACAGTAAGAGGTTTCTTCTTATTTGAACATATATATTGCTTCTTATAAAGTATAGGCTATGCCAAGATGATGTAAGCTGATACCACCGTAATATTCCCAAATGGGGAATGGAGAAATATATAAATTTAAGGGCAGAAAAATAATGCAAATCATCAAGAAGAGAAAGAGGCTTAACATGGACACACCCTTTTCTTTAACATTTGTTAGCAAATCAGATGTACAATGTGAGGTCTCGTAAGATGCACAACACGAAATATAAGTTTCCAATAATAGAACAACCCTCAAAAGAGGTGTTGGGCAATCACATACAGGACCGAAAAAGGCTTGACAACGTTATTTTATTGAGTTGCAAATGGGCTTAAGCTGATTGCACTTCAGATTTTAGAGCAAATTAGTGCATGAAAATTTAGATTTGTAATATATCCATACACTATATAGGATCTTGTTCAAATTACCCTTGGGGGTTTTGAGCACAAGATCATGTACAAGGAGTAGATATTAGATCTAAATCTGAAAATCGTTAAATATTTAGATATTCGGTGGAATATTCCGGGACGATCGGATATGCGTACATGAACATCCTTCTTCATCGGATTCCCAAAAGGTGAAATGACCACAACACATGAAAATCACTCCTCCAAAATATGTGCCAAAGGACTCGCAACAAAACTCTGCTGCAAAAATGTAGATCTGGAAGTAAACTGCTGTGGCTGTGATAGTGTTTGGCCACATGCCAAGATCTAAAAATGGCCCCCAAAATGATCCAATACTTTGCCAATGGGATATAAGCTTCCCATCGAAAAGGAGCACTAGAAATGGTCTAGGTCTAAGTAGATTTAGCGTTCACTTGCTGTAGCTTTTGAAGACAACCAAACCTCAACATGACTGCATTGCAGCTGGAAGAAGAAGCTTGGCCTGCCGTATAGTGGAATATGCAATAGAAGACTCTTCCAAGAGGCCTTCAAGGAAAGAGGTGGGATTCTCAATAGGAATACCCATACAACATTTGCAATCAGGCTAAACATCCAAAGAAAAATATGTTCAAACAGACAAACTTTAGAAATCAAATATCGTCCAACAACCTTTCTCATGCCGACATACTCTTCCTTTATAAGCTAAGAGCTTTTAAACCCTAAACCACCTTCAATGAAATAGTCACACAATCCACCACCGTCTAAAACGTATTTGTGCCTCATTGATCGTACTCCTCCAAGACAACGATGTATATTTGGTCGCTGGACCTATCAAAACATCCATCCCCTTTCACACCTAAAGGTGTTTGTTTAAACAACCAATATTTAGCCTTTTACATTTGGCATTGATTTATTCACTTTATGAGTATTATGGACCTCCTTTAAATTTTTTTCTTCAAGCAAAGATATAAAACAAAATCAATATTCCAATTAGCTTAGGACTAATTAGGAATATTACATAGAAAAAAGGAAGCTAAATGTTGTTGCATGTGCACTCTCAATAAAGATGAGATGTAATAATTTTGTGCTATCATTATCTAAAAATTGGATAATAGAAGCAGAATGGAAGAATGACGAAGAAGTATGGACACTCATTCAAAAGTTGTGTTACTCCATCCGTATTTTTACATGTTAGTGATGACCATATCTTCCAAATGAAGCTAGAAACCGATTTTATGTCAATATGTCATCCAGTCTCAAAAAAATTTTTTTCGCCTTTCTACCTATTCACTCCACCGGGCAGCAAAACCAAAACCTCCTTGTCACAATCCTATCTAACCTCGCATTTATTGGTCTCCGCCTAATGCACTTTAAAAAGCAATTCCACATCCGTTCTCCGATAGTCTCCCCTATGTTAGGAAGTGGCGCTTTTTAAAGGACTATCTCACCTTTGGCAATCATCAAAAAAGCCAAAAAGCTCTTCATCTCTGAAGCAGCATCTACCATGACTGATCCCTTACTTTGTAAATGAAATTGACAAACAAACCTCTTAAGTGCGCCTTTACCTCATATTCCTTAGGTCTCGCGATCGCATAAAGCCCAATCTCAAGCCGACTATTAGGTTTTTCACAGCTGTTCTCATGAGTTCCCACAAAGACGTGGAAATATATTTCATCTCATGGAGTAAATGTTTGAGTTTACAATTAGAGGAACAATTGCTTCTAAATGTATTGTGAACTCCGAGATGAAGTCTGCAGTAACAAAGCTCACTATCGATGCACCTCATATCTCTTTCCTCAAAGACTGAAAATCACAAAGTAGAAAGCGTGCGCCACTATGCCTCGCCAGCAGGGGTATAATTGTCAAGGCGTCAAAACCTCCTTCATTTACAAGTAGAGGTATAGGGCGCCAGCTCCTTCATACATAAGCAAAGCAGGGCGCAGTGCTAGTGTTGACTCGTATAGGTTGCAAAAGTCCGTGTTCGCTCTACTCGATAAACAATGAAACAATATCTTCGGTGTTTTCATGAAGGTAATTGATGATCATAGTACAGAATGGAGTTTGTCCCCGATAAAGAAGCTCATTTCAAACTTGCAAACCATATGAATTGTTGAACTTTCAGAAGGACCTCGTCATCGGGTAAACAATCCAAATGATAAATATCTCGAACAAACCCTATCAAAAGTGTCACTATGTTAGGTTTCCTTCTGAAAACACAAATAATGCTCAGCAAGTAGTGATGCCTAGTATTGATGTTGTTCAAATGGTTTACTTACCACCACATTCGCAAGAGAAAGGTCGTGTCTAACATAGTGGTAAAAAGGGTCCTCTCGATACTTTACCCGATGAAGAGCCTCCTCCATATATGAGCGCATGGCCAAAAATCATTGCGCAGGTTGTTGAAAACCGGTGAGTCTAAAAAGGTGCAGTGGAAAGGACACAAGGAAAATTGAATAAAGGAAGGTGTTATCGTTTATGGTGCAAAGGTATTGTTTTCCCTCTTCAAAGAACTATCCGTCGATCGTACCCGCAGTAGAAAAGAGAAAATATTGAATATATGTATGCTATTGATACCAAAAGGAGCAAAGCTTGCTTTAGAGAAATGGTGTTAAAGGCATCTCACTATTATCATGCCTGAAGAGGCCTAAAGAAGGTCCTTTTTGAGTAAACGGTGAAGTAGAGTGTGAAAGCAAAGCCATCAAAAGAGCATCATTTACTAGCCCCAAGGGAAGCTTGTGAATCACACTGAAGCAAACAATCATCAAACACTTTGAAAGAACACAAAGCCATCTTATGTTGAATAACACAACAATCGCCAAGAAGAAGTTGAGCTGATGAGCTGCCACCGTTTATATATCCTAAAACAGACACAATGGTCATCATTCCAAAGGACGATGATTCAAAGATTAAAAGATACTAGATGAGAAAAAAGCAAATAGGTAGATGTGGCATAGTGATTCTGTCAAGGCGAGGATTATAGTAAAAATGCTCCTCTTTGAAGAACATTGGCAGTGTCATAAAAAATGCAGACAACTTGTACCATGTCCCATTAAAAACACAAGTGGAAAAAATAACCACAAGATTATGGAGACATTTTTTAGTTTAAAGGTTGGTGATGAGATGTCTCCCCAAAGAACAAAATCGAGGTCCTCCTCCTAACACCTCCGGTGCTAAAAGTCCGTGAACTGCAGATGGATTGCATGCATGGCAACTCTCCAAGGCAAGTTTTGAATGCACCGAAGTTAAAAAATCAAAGGTTATTAAAACAAAAAACTCCACGAAAAGAACCAAACCAAAAGTCTTCTATTTTTACTTCAAAAAAGAATGACCGTTGAGAATGTTCTTTTGAAAAATGATATAAGGTTGAGATGTGAGTGAGGAAATTAAGCCAAAAACTAGAATCAAATCTCGTGCATCCAATAAAGCATCAAACAAGCAAGAAGGCCGGGCGAAAATTCAAAAATTTGCATCTCGGAGGTGCGCGACGTGCCTCGGAATTTGGCGCGCACGTGCCCGGGAAGATTTTTGCAAAGGCTTCTTCGCTCGTGCGACGTGCCCGTAGGTGGGCGCGACGTGCTCCGTAGGTGGCCGCCGACCGCATCGAGACAGTCGACTCCGACAACCTTTCTCCCCGCGCGACGGGTTTTCCTGCAGGTTGCCGCGTAGCTTTCCGGACTATCCAGGGCTCATCCTTTTCAAGTGGGCATCCACTCAAATTTGAGTGTATTTTTATGAACTCCCCATCGATTGCAAGGTATTGATAAATGACAAGAATTTTTTAAGAAAGTCTTGACATTGCCATTATTATCTAAGCACAATGAGATGAGGTGGAATCGCTTTGTGATCACGGGGTTTTATGGATGAGAACCAGCTGACTCATTTTCAAATCAATCTAAGGACCGAGGTTGCTCTTGTGAAGGACTCCGTGTTTTTTAATTGAAAAAAGATCAGTTGCAGTAAATACGTACCTAATTCGATGAAGAACCTTCACACTATCATCCATACGTTTCCACACTCACTAAAAACATGAAGTGTACTGAGTGAGGGTTTGACATTTTTATTGTTTTGAAAGAGAAAACTCGTCAAAATTCCCTCGCTCTAAATAGCTTGTTAGTCTTCTAGATGCTTCCGTCATTTTACCTCGCCACTTCGTATTCTTGTTGTCTAGACCGTGTATGGTGATTTTCTTGATGTACAAAATATGCTGAAAGGAGGACACACTCTTGCAGCAGGTATATGTAATCTGTTGATGTTTGAAAGTTTCTTGAAATGGGGAGTTTTTTTTTGTGTGCAGGTTGACATCAAAGACTTTAAACAACGAGATAGTCAGGGGGCATCTTCTCACAAGACACTATTTAAGCTGCATTGCTTTTTTCATTCACTATATTCTCCCACTCGTAAATTTGTTAAAAAAGAGTTTCCCAAGGTGAAACAAGTATACCGAGGAGCATAGTCTTCGTGGATGGGTTTCTAAACTCCTTTGGAGGCAAGCAGAGATACCAAAGTGGTATTGGATTTTCTCAAAACTTTCCAAAGGTGTTAAGAGTCATTTTCTAAAAAGGTCAGTAGTTATTGGTGGATAAATGTTAAACATTAGAGTGCAGAGTGGGTATATAGGTGTTGATGAACTATTTAAACTCACAAATTTGAAAATAGTTCCTGGTCGAAGCAAGTAGAATGTGTCTCTCTAAACCGATCGCACACCGATTTTTTCACCTAAATCTAAGTCCTGCTTTTTCATTGCACTACATTGTATCATTCTCAAGATTGTTGATCAGCAGTTTTTACACGTTGCAAACAGTGGCCTTTTTCTAGAAGGCGGGGTTGTTAGTGATTGGGCACTTGTTGATGATCGCAGTTTACATTGAAGCCATAAGTGTACCAAAAGTAGTGTTGGATTTCTCGAACTTCACAGGAAAAAGGTGTCCTTCTACAAAGCACCGTGCACTAATTTTACGAATCTAACTTGAATCGCCTTTCCCTAGAACCATATTGTAATCTATGTTGAAGACTTGTTGATCTAGAGATTTTCAAAGGTAAACATGTGACAAGTTGATTGGGCATTTGTTGATGATCAAGTTTACATTAAAGTATGTGGGTATAAAGGCTGCAGATTGACTTTCAAAAGTCATCAAGTGAAAGGTGTTTTCCTGTAACATCTGGCACATTTTTCACCCTAACCAAAAGGTTTCTTTTCTTTTCCACCGTGTGGTCTCCATGATAACTGCCATCGCGAGGTATTTCTTCAAGGTAAATGACCCTAAAGAGCAAATGAAGTTATTATTTTTGAAGTTTGGTTTGAAGACACAAATACAAGTGTAAGTGGGGCCCTCTGACAAAGTCACAAGAAGGGGTGATTATTCAGATCGGTGCACTGCAGAATCTACAGGTGCGCTTTTCACATGGTACCATTGTTAAAGCGTTACATAGCTGAAGTGTATCCGAGAGTTGAAGGACTGCTTTTAGGAAGTGTAGAGGGGGGCTTATTCACAGGAAGCATTGTTGCATTTCATCCAAACCTACGTTGTCCATATTCCGTCCAAACAGAGCATGTGGCTCCGCTTTCTCCAAACCATAAGAGCACATTTCTCGACATAGTGAAGGCAGTTTTCCCTTCTTCCAAAGCTTCAAGTTTCAAAGCTTCGAATGCTCTCCAAAATTCGAGATCACAAAGGCGGACAACATAAGAGATATGAGCCTATCTCTCCATAGAAGAAATCAATGCTCACCCATCAGTGCTTTTCAATTTTCCAAGTGAAGTAGGTCATGTCTTGATTTCTGCCAGTGAGGATAGAAGAAGTCAAGATTTTCTCGCCACCTCTACACATTTGTGCGCTTTGAGATTCAAGGACAAACACTTGCACTGGCAGGTCTTGACTTCAAAATCTCCCAAGGTATGTATCCAAGGCTACTAAGATCGCGTATCATGGTGAAAAGTGGTTTAAACATATGTCGTATCTCTGTATCTGGATTTGATGATGAAGAGGAAGACGGACCAACTTCTAGGCGAAAGAGGCCTAGTGACCATCGTGCTTAGAAAATCCTTGGAGAACAGAGACATAAGAACAAGCCGCTCGATGCCTTTCCCTCTCGTCAACGCTCTTCGATCAGTGAAATTGAGGAAAACAAGGAAGCATGGCTACTGAGAGGGCTAACTCGCACTGACGGAAACAAAGCTTTAGGAAAGGCACACAAGGATCTTGAAAGCTACGGAGAAAGAGGACTCTTCACTTTCGTAGCTAAATCAATTTGCCGAGCGCAAATTGAAGGTGGCACAAGAAAAATTGAAGAAGTTGAAGGAGATAGGCGCCTAGCACGGAAAAGAAGCAAAAAGCACATCAGCCCTCGATATTTTGGCTCTCAGCTTCGGAGCATGTTTCTATTGGACCCTTGAGGGTCATGCATGCCAATTTTGGGCCTATTTCGGCAACTTTTTGTTTTTCGGCATTTTTTGGGTTTTTAGTCAAAAACTCATAATTGCGCCGTTTCAGTTCGAGGATTTGTCAAGGGAGGAGGATGATACCGATGGATGCCATAATTCCATGAGCAGGTCTCCAGTGATTTTCAGGGAATTTGAAGATCATTCGCCCCCTCAAATTGGCGAAAAACACCCTCATTTTGCACATTCTGCCCGCCATATCAGCAGTCTGCTATTTTCTGGGTTTTTTCACACAGGTACAGTTTTGGATGACTTCCGGACCTCGGATTGAGTTGGTTCCAGTTGCGCTGGAAAATAGACACAGAAAGCTTTCCAGCAAGCCCTCATGAGCCTCATTTCAACATCGGGAAGGCTGCCATTTGCATCCAGCAAGTCAGGGGACCTTTTTCAGGCATAAATATGAAGTATTTTTGTAATTTTTGAACTCCAAAAATCTGCTTTTCCCAAATGTGCGTTAAGCTATTTTTATCATGGGAAAATCATGTAAAGTCAATATAATTTCCGTTTTTAGTAGTTTTTAAGATATTTTATGAGATATTTTGTGCCTTGGGCTTTGCAAAGCCTCAAGGACAAGTTTAGATATTTTGACTTGGCCAATGGGATAGCTAGTTGCTCCATGAGGTTTTCCTCCCTCAAGCCTATTTATCCCATGATTCTCATTGTAAATCAGAGGCTGAAATTGAGAGAAGAATTAATGCATTGGTCATATGAGCTTTGAAGAATACACTTGAGTTATGATTTTTGGACTGCCTCTTGGATGCTTTTGAGGAATGGTGAAGGCTTGTTGATGGATTCCTTGACATGGTAGAATGGTATAGTGCTTCTTAATGTGTTTTTTCTTCTAGTTTGCACTCATAATTCATTTTTCTTGCTGCTATAGATCAGTAAAGATTGATTTTGAGATATGCCCATGGAGGCACCTCAAAATCCCTGAATCTTCATAGCTTGATGTTTTCTTCTCCCTTAGTTATGCTAAAGAATTCTTAGCTGCTCTTTAGTAACCTAAGGTATTGTTGCTAAGTTTTATTCATCGGTTCTATGTATGTTAAGTAGGATGTATGGTTTTCCCTACCTACCTACAAGCTGCCCATAGTTCTGTCCATAAAACTTTCTCTTTGACTGATTTGTTGATCATCTTGTTGAACCAAGGAGGCCTAGTCCCGATCTAGCCCTTTGCCTAAAACTATGAAAACTTGTTTGTCAAAGTGCCCAATGACTTAGAGACTATGTTTAGGCGTTTTGGCGTAGTTTATGAGTTGTTAGTTTGTCTTATGTGTTTTCCCCAAAGTCTGATAGCCATTTCCCGAAGTTAGAGGGTCTTATACCTCTATGTATGGCTGGAATGTTTGATTTCTATGTATTAATTAGCTTATAGTTATACTTAGCATGATTAATGGCTTGCTATTACATTTTTATGTCTGCTATTAACTAGTTACACTTGAAATCCCTTGTCTTTCACCAACTTGTTGTCCACTTAATCCATTTTGCCCAGAGATCCCTTCTACCGTGAATCAAATCGGCCCTACAGCAGCTTTACATCATCACTTCATAGCTTCCTCGACCTGTTTGACCCCATAGCCCAATTTATCTACATCTTGTTATCCAGTTTATGTATTTGATCAGTTTCATCCCTCACAAACTTAAAACTAAAAAACCAAAAAACACACTTCATAACTAGCCTAATATCAGAACATCGCAAGTAAACACACCGACATCTTTTGCACTTATAGAGAGAGCCCTCTCTGAGTCCGGGAAGGCTAGGTCCTTGGGCTCCAAAGCTTGGTTTGATGTTACATCGTCATTTGGCTAGCCAATCGGCCAAATCACGGGACCCTAACATAATGGCGATCACGGTGGGACTTTGAGTCAAAACTTCCTAGGTATCCCTTAGGAACTCTCAAAATCTCAGTCAAAATTAGAAGAGTAGAATCTAGTTGTCTCACCATCCTAGCAAAATGATGAGTCAGTTATAGGAAATTCTTCCAAACCTCAGGACTACATAAAACTCAAAAAACCCCAAAACACTCCCTTATATTGGATTTTGACATTATTGGTGGTGGACCATACAAGTATACCTCAAAACAACTGATTTTCCACCTGGCGACTCCACTAAACTTCTAGTAAGCCTTACTACTTTTCAAAACTCTAGGCTACTATCCGATAAACCTTTCCCATCACTCACTAACATAGCGAGAGATGGTAAGACATTGAGTACATAATAGTCCAGCAAACTCTTATAGACTCTTTAGTCTTTCAGGTACCATAAACAAGCAAGCAGTCCCTAGACCCATTTTTTAGAGTAAACTCTTTTTTGTTCTCATCACCCTAGCAAAGTGTTAAAACAAATCTAGGATACTTTAACAAACCATAGGCTGCACATAAAACTCAGAAAATCCAAAAACATTCTCAGATTAGTTATTGGTGGTGGACCATAGCTATCTTCACAAAAACAACCCATTTTCACCTGGCGACTCCACTAATCCATCCCTTTACTTTTGACCATCCTTCACCTTAGTAAAGCTTTAGAAAAACAACTCATCCAGAACATTCACCAATACCATTCTCTCTAAAACTCTGGACCTAAAATCTGGCTTCCCGAAGAATCAATACCAGATCCCATCCAGACCCAAATCCCCCTATCATAGTAGATGACCCAGAGAAGATTCTGTGGAAAGCTTCTGAAACTGATCATCTATCTACCTATAGATCCATCCGTAGAACAAGATCTGTACCTAAAACTCGCAATATCCTTCTAGATTCACCTTCGGAACTAGAGTCATCACAAGCTCTTCCCCGAAGCAAATCATATAGTAAGATAAACTTCGACGATTTTGAACCCCTGAACCCACCACAGAGTCCTATTAGAGAAGCTTCACCCACCACTCCTCCTGATTTCCAGCTTCTTTATCAATTTGGCTCCTATCATCCTAGATCTGCTCAAAACCAGATCACTAGTCCAATTTCATCCGCTACACCTGTTCAAACCACTTCATTTCAGCCTACTAGTCCTCATCTTGCACATCATCCATTAGCTCCAATCATGGCAGCCTGGTACGCGCCTTTGGTGTTGCCACCACCTTTAGCTCCTCTCCCAAACAAATATCAAGACAAGATCCCACACTTTACTGGAGAAGACACCACCACACCTCAACAGCATATAAGTAGAATGACTGATGCTTATGAATACCTAGAGGTACAAGACGAGACTGTCTGAATGAGAATATTTGCCCAAAGTCTTGGTGGTGAACCCAAAGCATGGTTCAAAAGCTTAGCTCCAAACAGTATCCATAATATCCCCGAACTGCATCAAATCTTCAGAAATAGGTGGGAAATCCGAAGAAATCCCATTCAAATCCTGTCAGAATATAACAATCTAAAACGGGAAAATGGGGAAAGTGTCCAAGCTTACTGTACTAGGTTCAACAGTGTATATAACTCCCTCCCACCTCATTTCAAACCTCCACTTGGTTTAGCTTTGGCAAAATTTCCTGAGGGGTTTGATCCGGACATGACATATCACCTAAGAGATAAGGATCCCCCTACCTTGGAGGAAATGCAACAAATAGCTATAAAAGCAGATGCCAACTTAGCTGAAAAAAGAGCTAGGACTAGATCATAAAGAAAGGTCACATATAGGGATGAGGTCTCCACTTCATCACCTTCCCTAGATCCCAGAATAGATGACCTAGTTAAATCCATGGCTAAAATGTGGGAAAAGATCAATGAAAAAGCTCCTGTTAGGGACAACCAACCAAACCCTCAAATCAGAAACTGAAACCAAAACTTTAGGAGGGAACAGCCCCAAAACAGACCAAGGGATAATGACCAACAGATCAGGCCACCATTCAATGAAAACTATGTAGAAGAAGATGATAGGGACTCAGAACCTCTTGATGAACATCATTTAAACCTCATAGGGTCTGACAATGAAGGTGAGGTGTACCTCACTGAAGAAGAACAAGCCTTATTTTCGCCTGATCAAGATGAGACCAATTATGAAGATCTTGATGACCCTGCCGTAGAATTTCAAAATGCTATTGAAGAAGCCCACAGGCAATATGACCTTAGGAGCAAGAAAAACCAAGATAATGTCAAGAGAGGTAGCTCTGATACTGCTAAAGCTCCACATACCATCCTCAAAAAAGCATCAAGCAGTGACAAAATCAAGGTTGAAAAGACTGATCAAAGTCAAGCTAAAGTTACCCAAACTAATCCTCTCTCATATACTCCTGATACTTCTACCAAGGTCACCAAAACAACTATGGCAAGCAAAACCCCTAAACAAGGTCAACAAACTCAGAACATAGACAAGGTCTTAGCCGAAAAATCTGAAACAAACATATCTAAACTTCAAGTGCCTTTTAGCTTTGAAGGCGAAATCGCTAAGATCAAAATCACCATGCCTCTTACTGAACTCATTGCCCAAAACTCTTATAAATCCCAAGTACTAAAGGTCCTAAATCTAGGGAATGATGTAAACACTGTTAATCTCACTGATGACATTCCTGAAGTATTGTTTGGTCCAAAGATAGAGGGAAAATTCCAAGAGGGAGCTACTCTTCCATTTTACATTAGCCTAAACATCCACGACCAAATCCTCCACAATGCCATGCTGGACTCCGACGCCTCGCATAATCTTATGCCGAAGGTAGTTATGGAAAGATTAGGCTTGGAAATCACAAGACCATACAAAGACTTATACTCATTTGATTCAAGCAGAGTCCAATGCCTAGGTTTGATCAAAGACCTTTGCTTTAGTCTGGCCCAAATACCCGCGAAACATATAATCATGGATATAGTAGTGGCAGACATTCCTCCCAAGTATGGGATGCTTCTATCAAGATCTTGGGGAGCCAAACTCCAAGGGAATATTCAACTGGACATGTCATATGCCACCATTCCCGTGTTTGGTCAGAACAGGATACTCTACCGCGAATCACACATGAAATACATGATTAGCAGTCAAGATAGGCCCGATAACATTCCAATGTGTTCTTTGCGCTCCGACTTAAACTCTTTCATTATGCATATTGATGTAAACTTGGAGGAAGAGTCAGAAGAAGCTGATATAGACTTAGATCCGCCACATCAGTTGTCCTTGGTACCTTATGATGAGCTGGACACTCAAAACTACCATGATCATGAACAACTGTGTCTTGAGGAAAGTAAGTTTCCCTCTCTAAAGTGGGGTTAGAGCAAGAAGCACAAACTCTCATGTACTATCAAGCAAATTGCTCTAGCTTTAATCAAACACCAGCAGTAACTTGTGGAAATTTCTTCCGGGTAAAAGCTTTAGAAGACCTTCACCTCACAAACCTATTTGGAACCCGGGAGAAAGGGAGTTTGATGTTTCTACCATACCTCAAAGATTTACCATCATGTGACCCTCCTACGGCAAATGAAACTTTGACCATAACCTCAGTAGCTCAACATCTTGAGAAAATGCCAGATGAACTTCTTATAAGCAAGGATGACAGTTATAATCCTGGCATACCTGAGCTACTGAAACTGGCTCATATTTTGTCCTTTCATGAAGAACTTAGAAATGCTAAAATCAGGAATCTCATGCAAAATACTAGTTTCTACAGGAAAAACAAGGGAAAACATTGTATCACTACCTTTTCCCCAAAGAACAACTTTAACAGAAACAAACACAGTAAACTGAGACAAACTGAAATGATCAAGGAGAAAACTAGTGGCCATAGAATTTTCTTTGATTTTAGGAATAATACTACATCTCCATATAACAAAAATCAGGTTATTCCTACTCAAGATCATGATTCACCAATTGAAAATGTTTCTAATCATGTATTCTTGCAAGATCATCTTTCAGATCATAATCATCAGATTCCTTTGCAAAGTAAACAGCTTAAAGATTTTTTCCAGTTTGCGGGAGGTAAAACTGATTTCAAGTTCAAAATTGCTAAACCACCCAATATCATAAATCTGTTCATAAGGGCCATGTTCCCAGTTTTAAATTTCTGTGTTCTTACATACCTTGATGATGTCACTATCTATTTCAAAAATTACCAAGAGTACATACATTACCTGAAGAAAGCATACAGTAAGGAAAGGAGTGGAAATCAGATATTCAGAGAGGTACAGAGGGAGGATACTGGGCTGTTTAGAGATTCTTGCATGAATCCCTGTGTCATGTTAGAGAGAGAAAATTTCCCAAACTTTTCTTTTCAAGAGTTAAGTGGGCCAAGGGTGAGAGGAGATCCTTACGAGGATAAGATGCTGAAATTCAGTCATTTCCAAGATTTTTGAGTTTGAAACACTTTCAGTCATTGTACATACCATTGTTTGAAATATTGAAAAAATAGAAAAGTCAAAAACAGTAAAAAGCAGAAAAGAGGGCAAGTGAAGATAGAACAAAGTCCCATGTTCCAAAAAATAGTCTTTCGGAAAGCGAGCAAGTCTAAATGCCGCTACTAGTGTTTCAATGTCTTGTTCAGCTATCTAGCCTAATCATAGCTGAGCATGTTTAAATTTATTTGCTGATAAGTTAGTGAGCACCAAGATAGTCAACATTGTGTAAGATTGACTTATCACAGAGCTTAGATTAGGGAGAGATTCTGGTTCCACATGCCTAAAACAGAACCAAAGAGAGAAGCGAGGGATGAAAAACACATTGTACATCTTAACCCCGCTTGTCTAGTTTCCTTTCTTGCAGAATAACATTTGTGTGCAGCTTGTCTTTTATGCCACAAATGCATGACAAATCAGATTGCCTAATCCTGATTTGATCATTTTTTTGAATTTCATGTTGTAGATTAGAGAATGAAATCCTGTCAAACTCCTTAATCTTGACAGTCGATCTAGTTTTAGGTAGAGAAATGAAGGAGTTCATCAGCTTAATCTGAACTCCCGACAGATATAAGAGTAGAAATAGATAGTTTCATTTTGCAAAAAGAAAAATATGCATTGTCAAAAGGCTGCTAGTTCAAATGCGCCAAAGAGAAGAAAAAATGTTAGGAAAGATAGTGGGGTAGGTAGAAGTATCATTGATGTTAACCATGCTGTCACTTTTCAGAAATGGCATCAAGAGAAGGGTAAATTGTGCGCCAATGGATAAGGCACTGGTCTTCATAAGCCAAAAAATCTGAATTCTGGACACCTCCTGACGAGGAGCTGCCCTCCCCAAATGGAGCCACTGTTAGCCATCAGTATTTTTTACATGTTAGTGATGACTATATCTTCAGCTGAGTTTTCTAGAAACTGATTTCCTTATGTCAATATGTCATCCAGAAAACCCTCCCAAAACTTTTTTCGCCTTTCCACCTATTCATTCCACCCCTGGCAAAACCAAAACCTCCTTGTCACAATCCTATCTAACCTCAGCCTTATTGGTCTGCCCATCAGCTTTAAAAAGCAATTCCACATCTGTTTCGATAGTCTCCCCTATGTTAGGAAGTGGCGTGTTAGGACATCTCACCTTTGGCAATCATCAAAAAGCCAAAAAGCCTTCATCTGCAGCAGACCTACCATGACTGATCCCTTACTTTGCAAATGAAATTGACAAACAGCCTTAAGTCCTCATATTCCTTAGGTCTCAGCACTGCATAAAGCCCAATCTCAAGCTGACTATTAGGTTTTTCACAGTGTTCTATGGTTCTACAAAGACAGGAAATATATTTCATCTCATGGAGTAAATGTTTGAGTTTACAATTAGAGGAACAACTGCTTCTAAATGTATTGTGAACCTGAGATGAAGCTGCAGAACAAAAGTCACTCATCGGGACCTTACAACTCTTTCCAGCATGAAAATCACAGTAAGAAAGGGTCGCCACTGTCTCAGCAAAGGGGTAAATTGTCAAGGCCCAGAACCTCCTTCATTTACAAGCAGAAGGTTAGGGCGCCTCCTTCATACATAAGCAGAGGGCGCAGGCTAGTGTTGACTCAGAAGGTTGCAAAAGTCCAGGTTTGCCTCTACTGAAACAATGAAACAATATCTTCAGGTTTCATGAAGGTAATTGATGATCATAACAGGAATGGAGTTTGGCCTGATAAAGAAGCTCATTTCAAACTTGCAAACCATATGAATTGTTGAACTTTAGAAGGACCTGTCATTAGTAAACATCCAAATCATAAGAAGCCTGTTTTGTTCAAAATCAAATGGAATAAATGCTGTTAGCCAATGCTATTACACAGGCAGAAAGAAAGCCCTTAGCTTTTTCAAATACACTGACCTTCATAGTCACAAAGAGTTTTTGTCAAGTAACAGGTCATGAGATAAAAAATCCAAATGATAAATATCTCAGCAACCTTAGAACAGTGTCACTGTGGCTAGGTTTCCTTCTAAAAACACAGTGATGCTTGCAAGTAGTGATGCCTAGATTGATGTTGTTCAAATGGTTTACTTACCACCACATTCAGAGAAAGGCTGTGTCAAACATAGTGGTAAAAAGGGCCTTCTGATACTTTACCTGATGAAGAGCCTCCTCCATATATGAGCAGATGGCCAAAATCATTGCAGGTTGTTGAAAACTGGTGAGTCTAAAAAGTGCAGGGAAAGGACACAAGGAAATTGAATAAAGGAAGGTGTTACTGTTTATGGTGCAAAGGTATTGTTTTCCCTCTTCAAAGAACTATCTGTCAGACTGTACCTGCAGTAGAAAAGAGAAAATATTGAATATATGTATGCTATTGATACCAAAAGGAGCAGTTGCTTTAGAGAAATGGTTAAAGGCATCTCACTATTACTTGCACAGTAGCCTAAAGAAGGTCCTTTTGAGTAAACAGTGAAGTAGAGTGTGAAAGCAAGCCATCAAAAGAGCACACTTACAGTCCCAAGGGAAGCTTGTGAATCACCTAGAAGCAGCAATCATCAAACACTTTGAAAGAACACAGGCCATCTTATGTTGAATAACACAACAATCGCCAAGAAGAAGTTGGTTTTGATGAGTTGCCACTGTTTATATATCCTAAAACAGACACAATGGTCATCATTCCAAAGGACAGATTCAGCACAAAGATACAGTATAAAAAAAAGCAGTGGCAGAGATGTGGCATAGTGATTTGTCAAGCAGAGGATTATAGTAAAAATGCCCCTCTTTGAAGAACATTGCAGGTCATAAAAAATGCAGCAACTTGTACCATGTCCCATTAAACACAGTGGCAAAAATAACCACAAGATTATGGAGACATTTTTTAGGGTTTAAAGGTTGGTGATGAGATGTCTCCCAAAGAACAAAGCTGGAGGTCCTCCTCCTAACACCGGTGCTAAAAGTCCGTGAACTGCAGATGGTCAAAAGTATGGCAACTCTCCAAGGCAAGTTTTGAATGCACCGAAGTTAAAAAATCAAAGGTTATTAAAACAAAAACTCCACGAAAAAGAACCAAACCAAAGTTCTATTTTTACTTCAAAAAAGAATGACCGTTGAGAATGTTCTTTTGAAAATGATATAAGGTTGAGATGTGAGAGTGGAAATTCGTTTTCAAAAACTAGAATCAAATCCCGTGCATCCACAGCATCAAACAAGCAAGAAGGCTGGGCGAAAATTCAAAAATTTGCACTCAGAGGCGGCGCGACGTGCCTGGAATTTGGCGCGACGTGCCTGGGAAGATTTTTGCAAAGGTTTCCTTCATCGGCGCGACGTGCCTGTAGGTGGGCACGACGTGCCTGTAGGTGGCCGCCCGACCGCACGACAAGTCGACCCGACAACCTTTCTCCTGCGCGACGGGTTTTCTCCAGAGGTTGCCGCGCAGCTTTCCAGACTATCCAGGGTTTCTTTCATCCTTTCAAGTGGGCATCCATCAAATTTGAGGTATTTTTATGAACTCGCATCGATTGCAAGGTATTGATAAATGACAAGAATGTTTGAAAGCCCGGACATTGCCATTATTATCTACACAATGAGATGAGGTAACTGCTTTGTAATACGGGGTTTTATGGATGAGAACCAGTTTGTTCATTTTCAAATCAATCTAAGGACCGAGGTTGTCTTGTGAAGGACTGTGTTTTAATTGAAAAAAGACTTTTGTTGCAGAAATACAGACCTAATTCTGATGAAGAACCTTTCACACTATCATCCATATGTTTCCACACTACTAAAACAGTGAAGTGTACTCAGTGAGGGGGTTTGACATTTTTATTGTTTTGAAAGAGAAAACTCTGGTAAATCTCTGTCTAAATAGCTTGTTAGTCTTCTAGAAGCTCTGTCATTTTACCTCAGCCCTGTGTTCTTGTTGTCTAGACCTGTGTATGGTGATTTGCTTGATGTACAAACAGTGAAAGGAGGACACACTCTTGCACAGGACAGAATTGTTGGATGTTTGAAAGTTTCCTTGAAACAGGGAGTTTTTTTTGTGTTAAGGTTGACATCAAAGACTTTAAAAGCAGAGTAGTCAGGGGCATCTTCTCACAGCACACTATTTAAGCAGATTGCTTTTCATTCACTATATTCTCCCACTATAAATTTGTTAAAAAAGAGTTTCCCAAGGTGAAACAGTATACTGAGGAGCATAGTTCGTGGATGGGTTTCTAAACTTTGGAGGTAGAGATACCAAAGTGGTATTGGATTTCTCAAAACTTTCCAAAGGTGCAGAGTCATTTTCTAAAAAGGCAGAGTTATTGGTGGATAAATGTTAAACATTAGAGGCAGGGGTATATAGGTGTTGATGAACTATTTAAACTCACAAATTTGAAAATAGTTCCTGGCTGAAGCAGAGAATGTGTCTTCTAAACCACTGCACACTGATTTTTCACCCAAACTAAGTCTGCTTTTTCATTGCACTACATTGTATCATTCTGAAGATTGTTGAACAGAGTTTTTCTGAAGGTGAAACAGGGCCTTTTTCTAGAAGGCAGGGTTGTTAGTGATTATTTGTTGATGATCAAGTTTACATTAAAGGCAGAGGTATAAAGGCGGTGATTGACTTCTCAAAAAGTCACAAGTGAAAGGTGTTTTCCTTAACACTGTGGGCTAATTTTTCACCTAACCAAAAGGTTTCTTTTCTTTTCCACTGTGTGGTCTCCACAGAAATCTACTAACAGAGGTATTTTTCAAGGTAAATGACCTAAAGAGCAGGGTTATTATTTTTGAAGTTTGGTTTTGAAGACACAAATACAAGTGTAAGTTGGCCTCTAACAAAATCACAAGAGGGGTGATTATTCAAGACTGTGCACAGAGAATCTACAAAGCAGTTTCTTACACATGGTACCATTGTTAAAAGTTTGCATGGCTGAAGTGCATACAGAGTTGAAGGACTGTTTTTAAGAAGTACAGAGGTGACTTATTCAAAGAAACATTGTTGCATCTTATTCAAATCCACAGTGTCCATATCTGTCCAAACAGTATAGTGGCCATTTTCAATCCAGCAGGGCATTGTTCATAAAAGGCAGTTGGTTTCTTCCAAAGCATAGTTAGGTCAAAATGCCTCCAAAGCAAGACAACGGGAGCAACATGACAGTGGTGAAGATCAGCAGAAGCAGGAACCAGAGGAGGATAGTGCTGAACAGCAGCAGCTCAGCAGTTTGAGCAACAGCATAAGGATGATGATCAAGAACAGTAGTTTTAAGGAGCGCCCGACACGGAAAGAGAAGAAAGACATATCAGTCCTTGATATTTTGGCATCAGATTCAGAGCATGTTGCTATGGACCCTTGAGGGTCATGCATGCCAATTTTGGGCCTATTTCAGCAACTTTTGGTTTTTCGGCATTTTTTGGGTTTTTAGTCAAAAACTCATAATTGCGCCGTTTCAGTTCGAGGATTTTTCAAGGGAGGAGGATGATACCAATGGATGCCATAATTCCATGAGCAGGTCTCCAGCGATTTTCAGGGCATTTGAAGATCATTCGCCCCCTCAAATTGGCGAAAAACACCCTCATTTTGCACATTCTGCCCGCCATATCAGCAGTCTGCTATTTTCTGGGTTTTTTCACACAGGTACAGTTTTGGATGACTTACGGACCTCGGATTGAGTTGGTTCCAGTTGCGCCGGAAAATAGACACAGAAAGCTTTCCAGCAAGCCCTCATGAGCCTCATTTCGACATCGGGAAGGCTTCCATTTGCATCCAGCAAGTCAGGGGACCTTTTTCAGCCATAAATATGAAGTATTTTTGCAATTTTTGAACTCCAAAAATCTGCTTTTCCCAAATGTGCGTTAAGCTATTTTTATCATGGGAAAATCATGTAAAGTCAATATAATTTCCGTTTTTTAGCAGTTTTTTAGATATTTTATGGGATATTTTGTGCCTTGGGCTTTGCAAAGCCTCAAGGACAAGTTTAGATATTTTGACTTGGCCAATGGGATAGCTAGTTGCTCCATGAGGTTTTCCTCCCTCAAGCCTATTTATCCCATGATTCTCATTGTAAATCAGAGGCTGAACTTGAGAGAAGAATTAATGCATTGGTTATATGAGCTTTGAAGAATACACTTGAGTTATGATTTTTGGACTGCCTCTTGGATGCTTTTGAGGAATGGTGAAGGCTTGTTGATGGATTCCTAGACATGGTAGAATGGTATAGTGCTTCTTAATGTGTTTTGTCTTCTAGTTTGCACTCATAATTCATTTTTCTTGCTGCTATAGATCAGTAAAGATTGATTTTGAGATATGCCCATGGAGGCACCTCAAAATCCCTGAATCTTCATAGCTTGATGTTTTCTTCTCCCTTAGTTATGCTAAAGAATTCTTAGGCTGCTCTTTAGTAACCCTAAGGTATTGTTGCTAAGTTTTATTCATCGGTTCTATGTATGTTAAGTAGATGTATGGTTTGCCCTCCTACCTACAAAAATTTGCCTGGTTAAATATAAAATTTTCTCTTTGGCAGTAGTTGTTGATCATCTTGTTGAACCAAGGAGGCCTAGTCCCGATCTAGCCCTTTGCCTAAAACTATGGAAACTTGTTTGTCCAAGTGCCCAATGACTTAGAGACTGTGTTTAGGCGTTCCGGCGTAGTTTATGAGTTGTTAGTTTGTCTTATATGTTTTCCCCAAAGTCTGATAGCCATTTCCCGAAGTTAGAGGGTCTTATACCTCTATGTATGGCTGGAATGTTTGATTTCTATGTGTTAATTAGCTTATAGTTATACTTAGCATGATTAATGGTTTGCTATTACATGTTTATTGTCTGCTATTAACTAGTTACACTTGAAATTCCTTGTCTTTCACCAACTTGTTGTCCACTTAATCCATTTTGCCCAGAGATCCCTTCTACCGTGAATCAAATCGGCCCTACAGCAGCTTTACATCATCACTTCATAGCTTCCTTGATCTGTTTGACCCGATAGCCCAACTTATCTACATCTTGTCATCCAGTTTATGTATTTGATCAGTTTCATTCCTCACAAACTAAAAAACCAAAAAACTAAAAACATACTTCATAACTAGCCTAATATCAGAACACCGCAAGTAAACACACCGACATCTTTTACACATATAGAGAGAGCCCTCTCTGAGTCCGGGAAGGCTATGTCCTTGGGCTCCAAAGCTTGGTTTGATGTTACATCGTCATTTGGCTAGCCAATCGGCCAAATCACGGGACCCTAACATGTTGGGTCATATTGTTTGTCAAAATGGACTAATGTTTGATCCTGCTAAGGTTGCTATTATTTCCAACCTGGAGGCACCCACAAATGTGAAGTAGATGTGCTCCGTCCTGGGACATATTGGATATTACATAAAATTTATTCAAGGATATGCATTGATTACTACGTCGATGGAAAAAATGTTGAATAAGGATGCCTGTTTTTGTTGGGATGATATTTTTAGAAGAGTTTTGAGCTACTTAAGGAGAAAATAGCAATTTCACCTATATTGGTATTCCCAAACTGGAAAAAGGAATTCCATGTACATGTGGATGCTTTGAGTATCACGGCTAGGCACTATACTCAAACGGCTATGAGCCAGAGATATTGATCACCCAATTTCATTTAAAATAAGGAAATTTTCAAGTGTTGAATGCAACTACTCGACAACAGACAGAGAGGATTAGCTATGGTCTATGTGCTACAGAAGTTTCATCACTATTTTCTAGGAGGACATTTTAAGATGTTTACAGATTACTCTTATTTGAAGTACCTAGCCAACAAGCTTGTGTTGGGGGGGAATATTTGTCGATGGCTGTTATTTTTTCAGGAGTATGATTTTGAGGTGATCATCAAGACATGGAGGTTGAATGCAGGTCCATATCACCTATCGTGCATTGAAAGTGGAGAGGAACCAACTAGTTTGGAGGATGGATTACCGGATGTGAAATTATTTGCCATTAAAGTAGTTGATGAACACTTTGCAGATATTATCCATTTTCCTACTATTGGTAGTGCGCCTACGGAGTATATAGTTAAACAGAAGAAAGAATTGGTCCTACACGCAACTGAATTTACTTTGATTTCTGGCCAGTTGTATAAGATGGGCACTGATGAGATACTGGGACTCTATGTTCGAGATTTTGAAAGATAGAGCATCCTAGTTAAAGCACATGTAGGGGATGCAGGAAAACCAACTGTGCATAAAATTTTGAGGGCCAGTTTGTGGGGGCCTACGGTACACAATGATGCAAAAGAGTATTGTCATGCTTGTGATGTGTGTCAGAGAATAGATAAATTGTCACGCAGAGATGAAATTCCACTGCAACCACAAGTAACTTTGTAGAATTTTAATAAGTGGGCCATTGAATTTGTAGGTGTTGGCAATATGATGCAGAGTGTTGTCCTTGATGGCAACCCACTGAATGAAGATGAAGACATGAGACTGTTGGCATGTGTTGTCCTTGATGGCAATCCTCCTGATGAAGTTATTCTTGACTTGATGGACTTGGTAAATGATACAAAACTGATGTGATATGATGTTTGTTGACAATATGATGCTAAGTATTGTCCTTGAATGGCAACCCACTTGATGAAGATGATGACAACTTACTTGATGAATTTGTGCTTGATAGAATATGTCTTGATGAACCTGTTTAAAGATGTAAATCTGATGTATCTACAGAGAGTACAGAAGGCAATGAAGAAAGGAATTCAATATGTGCTAGATCTATGATGAATAGAGTATGTCTCAAGGCATACGTGGATTTGTCTAAGGTAAGTCGCATATGCACGCGGGAAAGAACGTTCCAAGTCGCGTATGGGCAAAAGCGCTCATAAAGTGCAAAACCAGGGGTAACCACCATGGTATTGACCCATTGTATTGGGTAATGATCCGCCTAATTGACCCTATCTAGGAATACCATCGGAAGTAATGTTGTTTTGGCTCATGGTATTGTTTTGGCTTATGGTATTGAAAAAGGGGCCCGTGGTATTGAAGGCTCATGGTATTGAAAAAGGGGCCCGTGGTATTGAAAAAAGATAAACCTATATAAGGAGAAGAAATTCATTGTGCAAATCATGAGTGTGGGAGCAAGATGTCTGAACTTGAATGAATACTTCTCCATGAAGTATATCTGTATGGAAAGGGTAAAGGTTTGATGATAGATCTGAATGCATGATGCACCAATGAAGAAAATGATGAAGAAGGGAATCTAGATCTGTAATGTATTTGTATCTGCTAGATATTTTTATGGAAGGCTTAGATCTGAGATGAGGCGAACATCTGTCTGAAGTAAAAGGGTAAATCTGAACTGAATATCTGATCTGAAGAAGTATGCTGCTCTATAATGATTGAAGATCTATACGCTACTTTGCCGCAGAGGAAGCGCGTATATACGCGGCTTCGCTGAAGATAAAGCGCGTATGCGCAATGAAATATACACAGAGGTATACGCTGGTTTGTGTGGACGGAAGCGCGTATATACGCGACATCAGTGAAGTGAAAGCGCGTATGCAAACTAGGGTTTGCTGAAGCATGGGGTATGAAACATCTGATCTGTTCTACTGTATTACTGCTATCTGATCTGTGTTGTCTGAATTGATAAGTATCTGTTGGTGATGTTTGTTTGAGCTTAAAAGTATGGAAAGGGTCCAGTCTGAAAATATGATGAAACGTGGCCTGCAAGTGGTGTCCTAAAGGAAGCTTTGGATCCAGTGTGAAAATTGATGAAACGTGGTCCATAGAGGTGCTGAGGGTTGTAGCCTTCAGTCAGGGGGTCGTAGCTCCCTTCCAGGAGAGGCTGGTAAACGAGATCAGGGGGTCGTAGCTCCCTTCCAGGAGAGGCTGGTAAACGAGTCGGGGGGTTGGAGCTCCCTTCCAGGAGAGGCTGGTAAACGAGCGCAGGTGGGTGCCTGCGTGCTGGTCAAGTCTGCGCCAGCACATATGTTGTAAGATGTTTTCTCTATAATAAAATATTGAAGGGTGAGCAACTGCAGCGGTGGTTTTCTCCCGACTTGGGTTTCCACCTAAAAATCCTGGTGTTCATGTGTGATGCTTTGTGTGATGGTTTATTTTGTTCTTATTGCACATGTTTACTGTTTATAGAACATCTAATGAATGAATGATGGAATGATATAAGTGAAGAACTAATGGCATAATTAGATCTCTGGGTATACGCGAGTTTTATGAAGGATATCCGCGTGTATACACTAGTTGGCTTCAGCAAAGTAGCGTATGGGTTTTAGAGCATGAAAAAGTAAAAAGTTTTAGTTTGCCCTAAATACTGATTCACCCCCCCCTCTAAGTATTTTTCCCAACAATTGGTATCAGAGGAGGTTCTTCTGCAGAAGCTTGATCGCTTAAAGGAGATCCGTCGCAATGGGAAGTCAAGAAGGAGTGATGTCTATAAAGCCACCTCTATTCAATGGAAGCAATCTGATATTCTGGAAGGTACGAACAAAAGCATACCTACAGAGTCTTGGTGCAGATGTATGGGCAATCGTGGAAGAAGGCTATCAATATCCGACAATTATTCCTACTGATGCAGCTGAAAGGAAGAAGTATGAAATCAATGCCAAAGCAGTGAATGTCTTATTAGGAAGCATGTCTGAATTAGAATTTTCTAAAGTGATGCAGCTACATTCAGCAAAAGAAATATGGGACAAAATCATTCTAAGCTATGAAGGAGACACAAAGGTAAAAAGTGCAAAACTCCAAACTCTTAGAATTGAATATGAAAATTTGAAGATGCATAGTGATGAGAGTGTTGTCAGTTTCTTTCTTCGTCTGGATGATATTGTAAATCGAATGAGAAATTTGGGTGA
The DNA here is from genome assembly GCA_034641835.2 of Pinus albicaulis. Taxonomy (NCBI): domain Eukaryota; kingdom Viridiplantae; phylum Streptophyta; class Pinopsida; order Pinales; family Pinaceae; genus Pinus; species Pinus albicaulis. The sequence goes on along the minus strand of CM076573.1, from coordinate 757,828,937 downwards.
AACCATAACTGATACTACTCTGGTGGAAAAGGTCTTAAGATCCTTGACTTCAAAATTTGACTCTAAAGTTTCAGCTATTGAAGAAAGGCAAGATCTGCAAATGCTTACTATTGTTCAATTACATGGTACTCTGACTGCTTTTGAAATGAGACAAGGAGGTCCTTCTCAAATAAGAGAAGCTGCTTTTAAAGCATCTACAAAAGGAAAGGAAAAGGAAGTTGTCAAAGAATCCAGCTATATATCCGATGAAGAAGAAGCGAATTTCGTGAGAAAGCTCCAACTAGGTACTGGATGATTCAAAGGTAAGCTTCCCTTCAAATGTTTTGAGTGTGGAAAAGTTGGTCATTATGCTGCTAAATGTCCTTATAGAGAAAAGCATGGTAAAGGGAAACAATTTGAAAAGAGAAAGAGTTATTATGCAAAAGAAGATGATGATGAAGTGTCCGGTGAAGATGAAGAAGATTCTGACCAAGATCTGAAAGTGCTCATGGCTAAGAAGCAAAAGAAGAAGGCTACTCGAAACAAGAAGATACCTCAGAAATCATGTATAGAAAAAATTGAAGAAGATGAACCAGGTATGAATCGTTGTTCTTGTCTCTTACTTAACTGCATGTGCAAAGATTATGATAGTGAAAGTGACAGTCTGGATCCAGAAGTTTCTGACGAAGCTCTACAAGTACTCATGGCAAAGAAGGAAAAGAAGAAGGCCACTTGTAATACTCTTCTTTGTGCAAACAATAGTGAAGATAGCGAAAGTAAAGTTGTGGATCTAGAAGAAGCTATCAAGATCAAAGTTGAAGAACAACAAAAGGAAATTGATAAGAAAGAATCTATCAACAAAGAAATGATCTCTCAAATGGAAAAACAAATAGAAATGCTGACTGGACAGGTGGACAAGTATCAAAGGTTTGATACTTATGCATCCAATCAAATTAAAGAACTAGAAGAAGAAATCAACAATCTAAATGAAGATCTCAAAGAATCACGCATGAAGAATGGAGGACTTGAAGTTGCATTCATCTCTCTACAAGCAGATCTAGAAGCATCAAGTAAGAAAAATAAGGAACCTCTACAATCATTTGAAAAGGAAGGCCTTGAAACAGAAATCATCTCTCTCAAAGAAGATCTAGAAAAATCAAAGAAGAAAAATGAAGAGCTGGAACAAACATGTGAAGAAAACGAAAATTGGCTAAAAGAAGAGATTCTAAATCTGAAGGATCAAGTAGAAGATGGAAGAAGGAAAGAAGAAAGCATGACAAAGCAATGTCAAGCCTTGGAGGTTGAGGTAAACATTCTCAAAGGTAAATTAGAGGAAAAGGTTAAACTTTTGAGGTTTCAAGATAGTACTAATACTTTGGACAATATTCTGAGCAATCAAAGGTCTCCTGCTATCAAACTTGGTCTTGGTTTCCATGAAACTGTTAAAGGAGAATCTAGCTCACAAGGAGGTGCTAAAAATTCAGAGGAATTCAATGCAAAACCTGAAGTGTTGAAAGAGACGAAAGATCAACCAACAATCATGTATTCTCAAAGGAATTCATTCAAGAATGTTGAATGTTTTAAATGTCATAATTATGGGCATGTTGCAGCAAATTGCAGGATCAAATCATTTCAGCCACAAACAAACAAATCCTACATAGAAAGGTACTCTGGTTCCTTCAGGGGATATTGTTTCTCCTGTAACATGTATGGACATAAAGCAGTTGATTGTAAAAGGAGGAAGATTAGAAATACTCACTATAATTCTTATGCTTATTTCTCTGGTCATATGAGATGTTATTCTTGTAACAAGTATGGACATGTAGAAAAGAAATGCAGGTTGAACAGATCTGAGAAAGTGGACAATTTCCAGCACACAAATAGAAAGTTCAAACAAATTTGGAAAAAGATGGAGGACCGATCAGAAACGTAGGGAATTCTGACCCTACTGCAGTCATCCGCTTCTGAAGCTTACTTCTCTTATTGACTGCAGGAATAATGTGGGATACATTATCAGATTTAGTAATGTATCGTCAGAGGGGGAGAAATGTATGATGACTCTCATGGTTGATTTTATTTTTCTGGTTATATGTATTTCTGACAGAGCGTCTGATATGAAGAAGACAGGTACAGGAAGTACAAGTTCAGGGGGAGATGAAGGAATGTGAAAATTTCTATGCTTCACTTTCCATACGCGAGTTCGATGAACAAAAGTCGCGTATACACGTGAGTTCCAGCAGACACAGTCGCGTATGCATTAATGATAAGAGAATTTGTATGATAGCTAAAGATCTGGAGCAGAGGTTCAGGGGAAGCATCAGTCTGACTGATAATAACTGCATTGTTGACTCAATATCAGCTTAATTTCTCAGTTCTAAATGATGATGATATGATACTTGATGTCTTATGTTGAATATTATGGATGAGTTTTTTTTGTTGATGAAGAGCATTTGTTGCTGAGATGAAAGTCTTAGTATTCAGAGATAAGGACAGATCATGCAGAGATGGTTGCTGATGACTTGCTGATAAAGGTATTCAGGTTGCACAAGTTAAGCCATAGCACTGGTTTAGGGGGAGCAACAGGTTGAATACTAATGATTACATTGTTGGCAATATGACTGCTTATTATTTAATTTTTGTGATACTCATGCTCAAATGATGATGACTTGGTACATGGTTTATTATGATGAGATTTTGAGCCCTGGTTGCTGATAAGTATCTTTTGTGCTCACACATGGATGAGTTAAGAATAGATCATGTAGAGTTTGTTACTATGATTGAGATCTTTTGCCTACATATGGTACTTCATGTTAAATCTTGAAGATCATGGTGATATTGGACCACATGAATGATTGCTCGACACATATTTGAAGATGTTGTTTTGGTATGATAATCTCTCTTGGAAAGAATGTATTGATGCTGCACGTAATATGAAGACTTGGTTACTAATGTGCTTATGCTACCACCATTTGATGACGCTTGAAGACACAACTACATTTTTCTATCTATCTGTAGTCCAGGGAAGCAGTCAAATATCTCAGAAAGAAGCTGAACACTGTCTTTTCCTCACAGAGGATCAGATCTGGTCAAAATATAGAAGATGGTAGTGGATACGCGGGTTTCTTGAAACACAGTCGCGTATATACGCGAGTTACTTCACATAAAACTGCGTATGTATGATTGCTGACAAATTTTTCTTGGAGTCAGCTCTCTTCAGCACAGCTGTAGTGCTGTTTTGCATCTCTGATACTGTTTGGTATCTCTGGTGGTGTTCAAGTTCTCATAATTCTGTTTCTAATAAAGATGCCTTGATGATTTGTTGGTGAAAGTGTTCAGGATGCACAAACTAAGGGGGAGCCTTGGTCATATGAAAAGGATGCTTGGATGCACAGATTCAGGGGGAGCATTAGCGTACGGTACACAATGATGCAAAAGAGTATTGTCATGCTTGTGATGTGTGTCAGAGAATAGATAAATTGTCACTCAGAGATGAAATTCCACTGCAACCACAAGTAACTTTGTAGAATTTTAATAAGTGGGCCATTGAATTTGTAGGTGTTGGCAATATGATGCAGAGTGTTGTCCTTGATGGCAACCCACTTAATGAAGATGAAGACATGAGATTGATGGCATGTGTTGTCCTTGATGGCAATCCTCCTGATGAAGTTATTCTTGACTTGATGGACTTGGTAAATGATACAAAACTGATGTGATATGATGTTTGTTGACAATATGATGCTAAGTATTGTCCTTGAATGGCAACCCACTTGATGAAGATGATGACAACTTACTTGATGAAGTTGTGCTTGATAGAATGTATGTTGATGAACTTTGTTTAAGGGTGTAAATCTGATGTATGATGGGAGAGAGTACGAAGGCAATGCAAGTGCTTATTCAATATGTGCTAAATCTATGGTGAAAAGAGTATGTCTCAAGGCATACGTGGATCTGTCTAGGGGAAGTCGCACGCGGTGAAAGGAGAGGCTTGGATTTCCAAGTCGCGTATGGGCAAAAGCGCTCATAAAGTGCAAAACCAGGGGTAACCACCATGGTATTGACCCATTGTATTGGGTAATGATCCGCCTAATTGACCCCGTCCAGGAATACCATCGGAAGTAATGTTGTTTTGGCTCATGGTATTTTTTTGGCTCATGGTATTGAAAAAGGGGCCCGTGGTATTGAAAAAAGATAAACCTATATAAGGAGAAGAAATTCATTGTGGAAATCATGAGTGTAGGAGCAAGATGTCTGAACTTGAATGAATACTTCTCCATGAAGTATATCTGTATGGAAAGGGTAAAGGTTTGATGATAGATCTGAATGCATGATGCACCAATGAAGAAAATGATGAAGAAGGGAATCTAGATCTGTAATTTATTTGTATTTGCTAGATCTGTTTATGGAAGGCTTAGATCTGAGATGAGGCGAACATCTGTCTGAAGTAAAAGGGTAAATCTGAACTGAATATCTGATCTGAAGAAGTATGCTACTCTATAATGATTGAAGATCTATACGCTACTTCGCCGCAGAGGAAGCGCGTATATACGCGGCTTCACCGAAGTGAAAGCGCGTATGCGCAATGAAATATATACAGAGGTATACACTGGTTTGTGTGGACGAAAGCGCGTATATACGCGACATCAGTGAAGTGAAAGCGTGTATGCAAACTAGGGTTTGATGAAGCATGGGGTATGAAACATCTGATCTGTTCTGCTGTATTACTGATATCTGATCTGTGTTGTCTGAATTGGTAAGTATCTATTGGTGATGTATGTTTGAGCTTAAAAGTATGGAAAGGGTCCAGTCTGAAAATATGATGAAATGTGGCCTGCAATTGGTGTCCTAGTGGAAGCTTTGGATCCAGTGTGAAAATTGATGAAACGTGGTCCATAGAGGTGCTAAGGGTTGTAGCCTTCAGTCAGAGGGTCGTAGCTCCCTTCCAGGTGAGGCTGGTAAACGATATCGGGGGGTCGTAGCTCCCTTCCAGGAGAGGCTGGTAAACGAGTCAGGAGGTTGGAGCTCCCTTCTAGGAGAGGCTGGTAAACGAGCGCAGGTGGGTGCCTGCGTGCTGGTAGAGTCTGCGCCAGCACATATGTTGTAAGATTTTTTCTTTATAATAAGATATTGAAGGCTGAGAAACTGCAGCGGTGGTTTTCTCCCGACTTGGGTTTCCACCTAAAAATCCTGGTGTTCATGTGTGATGCTTTGTGTGATGGTTTATTCTGTTCTTATTGCACATGTTTATTGTTTATAGAACTTCTAATGAATGAATGATGTAATGATATAAGTGAAGAACTAATGGCATAATTAGATCTCTGGGTATACGCGAGTTTTATGAAGGATATCCGCGTGTATACGCTAGTTGGCTTCAGCAAAGTAGCGTATGGGTTTTAGAGCATGAAAAAGTAAAAATTTTTAGTTTGCCCTAAATACTGATTCACCCCCCCCCCCCCTCTCAGTATTTTTCCCAACAGTAGGAATAATCAACCCTCCTAGAAAGAAGACTGGCATACATTATATCATTACTGCAATGGATTATTTGACCAGGTGAGCATAAGCTAAGCCTATGAAAGACTACAACACACTTCATTTTTTAGAACATCTTTACAAGGTTTGGGTGCCCTAAAATCTTGATGAGTGACCAGGGTACACACTTTTTGAATGAGACTATCCAAGCATTAAAAATGAAGTTTAAGATGCACCATCAGAAGAGTACACAATATCATCCATAATAAAATCGCACAGTAGATGCCTTTAATAATATTTTGGAGAATTTTCTCATAAATTTCATAAATTCTAATCAAAATGATTGAGATGTCCACTTACCTATGGTTTTATGTGAATATTGGACTACATGCAAGAAATTGACCGAAAAGACCCCATTCAGGTTGCTATTTGGACATGAAGTTGTTATGTCAATGGATTACATCATCCCTAGTCTGCGCATTACATCAGTCACTAACATGGCTGATCAAGACAGTATGGAAGAGCGACTGTCACAACTAATTATGTTGGAGGAAGATAGATTCATTGCTAGTTTCCAACAGCATGTGCAAAAGGCACGTGAAAAATCTTGGCATTATAGGTACATTAGAAAAAAGAGTTTCAAGAGAGATGATTTAGTTTTTCTATATGACAACAAGTTTTCATGCCACCTAGGAATGTTCAACATGCATTGACTAGTACCTTATGTTGTCAAGGAGATTATGGAAGGAAGTGACGTACGTCTAGTTACTTTAAGGAGTCAAATCCTTCTAGGATTTTTGAATGGAATTTGGTTGAATCCATACAGTCATGACCCTATCCCTGCATGCGCCAAATGAATATATGGCTGGAGGATTGTCTTAGCACCCTAGACAGTTGTGAGAGGGCGCAGGACCATAAATAAGTATGTCTAACATTGGAAAAATGGGTCTACATGACAAAGATGGTGAAAGCGTAGATATATGCAATAGCCATGGAGAGGTTGTGCTCGGAGGATGAATCAGTTGCATAAGTGCCAAAAACTAGTCGTTGGAACACTAAATCTGTATGAGACAACTTTATTACCATTTGGAGGAGTGACTAAATTGAATTTAATGAAGAGATTATGCCAAATTTGGATTTATTTTAGCATTTGTGGGGCTCCATCAATGAACTTCAGACCGTTTAGGCCATGCAATCACTATAAATATGACAGGGAGGGTCATATTATTTTCATTTGCTTTAGAAGTGATTTTTTCCCATTTATATTATTGTGTTTGCCTCAGTATTTGTATGAGCAGCCGAATTCCTTCCTCGAGACATTGTGTCAATGAGGGTTAGGACATTTAATCCCTCCAAGTATGATTGGTACAAAGCCTGCCCCCTCTGTGACACCCACTCAAGAAACCCCTGCATCGGAATATAAACCACATAAAACTACAAAAGGAGAGGCTTCAGGGACTCAAAAGTCTCCACGCAAGAAGACTGCGACAATCAAGTGGACCCTAGCTAAGAGACATAAGAGACTTATGGCTAACGAGTCTAAATTCGTTGGTCAAGAGGATGTTGTCGAAGATATTGATCCACTGTCGCGACTACTGAAGTATGTAGCACTGTCCAAAGCATCTGTGGAGGTCACGTGGGATATGGATAAGGTCTGGTCATACATCAATATCCCGCTGACCCTAGAAGTTGTGCCATTGGAAGGGGATCTGTTTGCTAAAATTCCCTTGTTAAAGATGGAATATTGGGACCTAGCTGACCATGAGAATTTCCATGAACTTGCATGGTCAATGTATTTGGAGCAGGGTCCCTACGATGGAGGGGTAATTAAGGTTGTCCCTATTAGTGTTAGTCCAAGTTTATCCTATCAGTAGTGATCAAATATTAGTCTACTCTTCCTAGGTTTATTAGGGTATTTTTCAAATTTTACTATGTCATTAAGTCTTCCAAATAAAATTTGATCGTCGGTTAGTCAAGTCTATGTTGTTGCTACTCCTCACCAAGTCTCACGTCCAAATCATCATTATTATCTAAATATTGTTGAGTCATCACTTAAAAAAGTGTCATTATCATTTAATGCCGAGTCATCATCATGGTCATTCATTTAAGGTCACCATTAGGTCACTAGGGTTATGGTCATCATAATCTCGCATTTCAGTCATAAAACCCTCAAGGGGCAGGAGTATTAGTTAAATGTTTCAAAATCTCATGTTTTAGCTAGCATGCTCCATTATTAATGAGATTGGTTATAAAGTGTCAAAATGTACTTTCTCTAAAAAATTTCCAAGTTATTCAAGTCAAAAGGTCAAAATGAAATTTTGGTGGGCCACCCCACTAAAATTGAAGAAAATAATAGAAAAAATAGAGAAAGGAGTTTTATATTCATTATTTTACTCTCTCCCAACTAAACTCCACCCCTCATTGGTAGCAAGGTCGAGTTTTCAATTTTCATTGGAAAACATTTCTCCTCGTTGTGCATCGATTAACCTCGCTGCATTTCTAGAGTTTCGCTGCACATCCAGACACTCTTTTGTGCTTTTCACTGCGCATCTAGACACTCTGCTGCACTTTTTGCTGCGTATCTAGACACTATGCTACGCTTAATCTAACTTCACTGTGCATTTGAGGGAGGAGGCGGGGCATTGATTTCTAAGGGAAAAGTTTGAGCAAGTAAGGGATTTTTAGGTTTTTTAAGATCATCTACAAGTTTTAATCAAGTGGTTTTGCAAGTCACAATGGTGGCTGGTACTACTCAAGATGCCATGCTTGAAGTTTTGGAGTTTGAGAATTACCATTCTAGCAGTTCAAGTCCATCACTAAATGGAGGTGATAGATCTCAACTTCAACAAAATAATGCCAAGGATTCATAGGATTGATGCAAATAACCTCTTTGGTTGTTGATTCCTTTAGATCAACCTCTACCTCCTCCTGTTCCTGATTTATCATCATCGTCTTTACGCTCTAGTTCATTTGTTGGAAACTCACCTCAAAGGACATATGTTTCTGGCACATTTACATTTTCTTTGTTCTCAATTGGACACCATCGAAGCTACTCAATGAGCTCACTTCCATAGGGTAACTCACGTTTTCCACCTACTCCTTCTCCCTCCAATTATAGTGCAAAATTTTCTCTAGAAGACTGGGATCGATTACCATCTGATAAGTGTATTAAAAAAGAATAATTTGGATGTGATGGGCTCCTATATTTTTGAGGTGCATCTTTAGAGCCACAATTATTTTTTGTTCATTGTGGCTTGGAAGGCCTCTATGTCCCTGGCAAGAGATGGAGAAGAAAACTTGAGATAGTTCAACCTGTTAAAGTGGATTCTTATTTGGTTGATTCTGTAAGCATAATTTGTGAGGTAGAAACTTTGGGAATTGTACCAATTTCCTGTATTGAGGTTGGAACTGATGATGCATTACTAGGTCACATACTCAAGAACTAAGAACACCATTATTTGATTCTAAAACCAAAAAATTCAATGTGGAAAAGTTCATGTACTACTAAGGGAAAAAACTCTTACTATGCGAAAGAAGGATGAAACTCACAGGCTCTTGGTAACTCAACATTAACTCGGCACACATTTCCAAAAAAAATTGATGGGAAAAGGAACAGTTTGGAGGGTGATCAGCAGGAGGAAAATCAATATCCTATTTTAGTCTCTTATAGATGTAGTCACACAGAATATAGAATTTATTTCAAGAATTCTACCCAGTGGCAGCCTTGCACACCAAGAGACCTTTTGTTATCTATTGAGTCTGAAATGTAAGAGCCTGCAGTTTCTCCTAATGGAACCATTTCTCAAATTTTAGCACATGCTCTGAAACTTCATGCAACAAAATTAATATAGGATAGTTTAGAATAACTTGGTGGAGCAACTATAGCATCAAGAGTTGTCTCCAGTAGAGCATGATGTGGGATCAACAAGAAATACGGAGGAACAACCTCCAAGTGATAGGGATGAGGGGCAACTAAGAAAATATAAAGTATCAAGCCATGATTATCACAATTCACTTGACGATGTTCTAAAGGACAAAGATAATCAAATCCAACAATTGCAAGATGATTTGGTTAAGGAAAACCACATGATAGCCCTCCTAATGCCAGAAAAGAGAGAGATGATGCAAACCTTAGCAGAACAAAGTAAAAAAGCCAAAGGTTATCAAGCATCCAGCCAGGTCAAAGATGCAAAAGGAAAGGCAAAGGTTGACATTGACATTTCAGAGGGGCATATGACAAGAATAAGACCAAGAACAAGGGGACATTTCAAAGCATTGCAACGGATTTTGAGGTAAATAGGGAATATTGGCTTGGGACAGTAAATACTTATTTGGAAATCCTCCTAAGCAAAGCCAATAGGGATATGAAGCTCTAGAGACATATCACAAAAAATTATTATGTAATAAACTTGGTTGCTAAATCTAGGGTGTTACACCATTTTTTGGTCATCTAACCTATTATCATTAGATGGACCCAAGTACACCATGTAAGACCAATTTTACCTTAAGTAAAATTGATTTCACTATGAAAATAACTTAGTAAACCACCTTTATTAAGTTGTTTATGGTCTAAATAGGAAACCCCATGAGGAAATATTAAATAAATATACATTTGTTTGATTTTCCTCAAGGAATAATTAGTTAAACGACAGTTTAATTAATATTCCTGGTTTTATTTAACCCAAAACAAGGAAATTAATTAGATAAATCATTATTTATCTTATTATTTTCTAAGAATAATTATTTAAACCTTATTTAAATAATATTCTTTATGAAATATGACTAAATCACCCTTAAATAACTAAATAAATGATTATTTATTTGATTATTACTCAACCACATCCTTAAAATGATAAATAAATCATTTATTTATTTATTATTTACAAATAAAGGGATTTGACCCAAGTCAAATTCCTTTTCCCTCCAACAAATATAATAAAATATTCTATAAAAGTTGGATCTTGATTGGTTAATAATATTTTAACTATGCACCAATATCTAGACTAACTCAATATTTTGTTATAAATAGAAGGGTTTTCCCATTCATTTATCACCTTTTGATGCCTAAAGATCACTCTGGATCTATACTTTTGGTCTGACTATTGATCCACCATCATAGTCATATTTCACAACCATTTTTGTCTGGGTTTTCTACATGATCAAGAGAGAGGAATTCTAGATCTGAAGTGTTGATGACTTTCAAGAACCCATCCCATTGAGGAGAACTGGGAACACCCTCCTGTTTTTTCCTCCTGAATTCCCCTAATACAAAATTCATTCAACATATTCTTGTCTTGTCTGTTGGATGCATGGAGTAAATCTTGTTTTTTCTACTGTTTAATGTCTTCTAATGCATAGATATAGATTTTTGCAGCATTTATCTTGATCACCTAATTGCAGATCTGAAGATATTGGCAGTCATATCTGTTGTTAGGGCTGTTGGTTTATGCACATCTAAAGTGGTCATTTTTCGTTGGCTTGGAATTAAGATTCATACTAACAATTGGCGACTCCACATAGGTTTACGATTACGACCATTGTCATTTTTGTGATCCTTGCATATCTAGCTGATTCAAACCCTAGGATTTCTCTTCATCGCCTTGTTTTTTATTTTATTGATGTTTTTTTTAACCTGCAAACCCTAAAATGATTAAAATTCTAACTTCTGCGTGTTCTCGAACCTATTGCGCAGGTGACAGACATCAGCCACAGCTGAGACGACAATTTTTTCTGAAACCTACCATCGAGAGTACTGGTTGTGCAGGTTGCACTTTTCAACCCAAAAAATGTGACCTAGACCCTCAGGATGCATCTTACAGCCCAAAAAGTGCGACCTCTGCTGAAAACAGGTCAAAAACTGTGACTTGGACTTTTTGCGGGAATTTTTCTAAAAGTTTTCTAGGTTTGTCTGAGCCTCTATTCAGGGTTGTTTGACCTCCGTTTCTGTATGTTTCATACATGTAATTGTTATGTTTTCTCAACTAAGTGGTAACCTAGCCCCATAGGGCTTCAGTACCCTCCACTTCATATGGAAGAGTTTTTTGTTGTTGCAGGTTGTCTGAAATTTCAGAGTCTTCAACCTTTTTTCCAGATTTGATACATCACCTTCAAATCCACTTCAGATCAGCTTGTTATCCATCCATCACCTCATTTAGTTTTTTTTTGGTTTTCCTCTAGGGTTCACTTTGTTTCCCTCCTGGAGATAGCCTTTCGCCACCTCTTTTTATAACAATTTTTCCCCCAATCTGTTGTTGTTTCTGCACCACTTTCCAACAGATTTGGTCCTTTAGATCCCTGTCGCTCCTGACCTTAGATATTTTGGTTTTTTTAGTGTGTTTTTATTAGTTTTTTTCTCACCTATAGACTAGTCTTTGAGAGGCCTGCCTCCTTGGGTTTATATTATTGCACTATTAGCTGTTTATTTTTTGTTTTTGTAGGCTTATATACTGTCATTTGCATGTTTATTTGCAGCTATACAACACACTTTTTATTTTCTCTACAAATGTCTTGGTTTAAAAATTAAAATTTACACACTTTACACACACACGTTAAGAGAAAAAGGGCTTGGTTAACATCGCCAAGCAAAGACTCTAAAACATTGAAATCATTTGATCCTACACCTCTTTGCCCTTGTTTCCACATTGTAATCAGTTGATCTTGCACCTCCCTGCCCTTGTTGGTCTCTTTTTCCTTTGTGCTGTGTTTTTTTCATCATCATTGTGCCACCAAGGTGTTTATCCTGGAGACTTCTTGGCCTTCATCCTCAGTTTCCGAGAAGAATACTTACTCCTCCGCGTAGGATTCGAGTTAGTCCTCCATTGAGTTCACACTCTGACTCTTATTTTGGTTCTTTGGGTTCTCCTTCTCGTTTCGCCATCGGTTCTGCTCCTGTCACCATCACCATGTCTAGTGCAAGACCTAATGCTGGTGGTAACCCCAACCCTCATGCTGGGAATACCACTAGTGGGACCACAACGGACATTACCCTAGTTGTGCCCTTGCTCCCCTTCATGGTAGATCGACAAAGCTCCCTTCCAACATTCCAAAGTTTGAAGGCCTTGCTGGAGAATATCCTTCAAATCATGTTCGATCTTTCCACATGTGGTATTCGTCTAATTCCACTACCGATGACTCTATCTGTCTTCGGTTGTTCCAACGAACGCTTACTGGTGAAGATTCTAAGTGGTATGTTGATCAAACCTCCTCCTCTCATACCACCTTTGCAACTCTTCCCCAAGATTTTCTGTCTTATTTCCAACTTCCTCTTCGTTATGACACTGGTACCGAACTCTTAACTTCTTTTTGTCAATTGTCTGTGACCCGCCTATCCGACCATGTACAGGAATGATAGAGAAGAGAGAGCCTATGTCGAGCCCCTACCTTCGAAGATTGTGTCTACATGGACTAGTTCCTTAGATCTCTCTTATCTCCTATCGGGAACGGTGTCACATTTCACTTTCCTCAAACCGAAGAAGTCGCTCTCCAAATTGCATTAAAGTATGACCTTATCTACGCTCAGTCGAGTTATGTTTATACCATTCTACTTGATCTTTCCACACTCAGTGGTGCCAAAGCACCGGGGGCATCTCACATCATTGACAGTATCATTGGAGCTCTCTTTAATCCATATGCTCAACCTCCCATGGGTTATGGCTTTCCTCAGGTTGGGGCCAACACCTCATGCACTTTTCCCCCTCCCGGTAGCACGTATCCAGGGTACGACATACCTCATCTTTTTACCCAACCTCCTGTTTACCACACTATTGCCCAACATCCCTATTATCTGTATCAACAGCCTGGTGCTCTAGTTCCTCTAGCATTAGCACCTCCTCCTCCCTTGTCTTCTCAACCCTTGCAACAGCAACCACTACCCCCTCAAGGGCAGGTGTATGCACAACAGGGCGCGACTAATCCAGCTCCCTCTAAAAAGAAGAGGAAAGGCACTCAAATTCAAACTTCTCCTGGTAATTATGGACCTAACCAAGGTAATGGTCCTAACACTACAAACCAGCATCAGGGCACGCAACCCAAGTAGGACAGGCCTATTCACACGAATAAGCCTTGCTCTTGTTGTGGTGTTTATGGTCATTACACGCATGATTTTCCTCTTTTGCCACAGATGTGAGATCTATGGGAGTCTCAAGTTGAGAGGGCAGCAAGCCATTCCTCCTAGTCCTACACATAATCAACCGGTTGTGCTTACCGATCCTTTCCCTTAGTAAGGATTCGTGGCTACCCAACCACCTGAAGGTCAGGTGGCCACTCAACCTTTTCCATCTGATACCTCCGATTATCAAATTCTCATGATGACCTCTGATCAACCTTTTAAACCTTCTCCTCCTGGCCCTTCACCTTCAGCTGATACTCATGAGCCTCTTTATCCACTTGAAATGGTTCCTCCAAGCCTTAACCATCTTGGAGTCGTCCTTCCTGCTCATTACCGCTCCAGTCAGATACTGTTCCTAGCCCCCCCTCTCGGAGTCTACATGGTACCTGTTATGGCCACCCTCTCTCTACCTAACTTGGCCACCCTAACTTGTCTGGTACCTTGATCCCCCAGCCGTTACCCCACCTAGTCACCCCAAACCATATCTCGATTTGAACCCAGTTCAACCGGTCCCTATGACTTCTCCCGCGGGTACAGTACCTTAGCCACCTCAGCAGGAACCTCCTCTTGTTGTGACAACTTCGAGTAATAGGGGAAAAGCCAAAAAATCAACTAGAGACAAGACTACCCCGAAAAACCTTGCCCCTCCTCGGCCGCCGAGGCGCACTATCTAGTGTGCTTTGTGTGATATTTTCGGGCATGCCACCCATACTTGTCCAAATTTTTCCCACCTTAAGCCCATGGTTAATGAGACGTTTCCGAAATCTGACATCCCTGAGGTCTATGTCACTATACCTGATTCAATCCCGAAACTCAAATCATTGCGCACAAATCACCCTTATGCCTTATATGATTTCCATGGCCACTGCACTCACCTCTGTCCTTGCCTTGAAGAGTATCGCTCCTCTTTGGAAGCCTTTCGCTATTTTGGGGTCGAGCGTAACAAGTGCACCCTTTCCTTGTTCACAAGTTCGGCTTCAGCGAAACTAGAGGACCAGCCTACTCCCATTGACATCCCTCCTCCCGATGTCAACATGACGAAGCCTTCGACCACGATTTTCTACCTATCATCATACATAAGACCCTTGGTGGGATCCCCCATGGAGACTTCCCCTGATGATCCAGTTGAGATCCCTTCAGCGATCACCCTGGGCTCAACATCAGTAGATCGTTTATCTACTTACTCTTCGGTCATCCCCCATGACGTTGCGCATGTGAGCCTTTCTTCACATGATGATGAGTCAGGTAGCTCTACCGTGATAGGTGGTCTCCCTTCCTCTAGTCACCCCATCTTTCACTCCAATGAAGACATTATGGAAGCATTGACCGATCCTGACTTTCCATGGGATGATACGCACCACCATGCATAGTTCCTCATGCATCAGTGCCATGACCAATATGCTATGGAAACTAAAGTCTTCATTCCTAATGAAGTCGATTTTTTATAAATACCATTCTTGCAACTGATGCTTTCAAAGAAGGAAATATGGCCAACATCTCTACTACCATTAAAATTGACATTTCTGACAAACTAGGGATAGAAGAAAATATCACCTTGGGTGCCTATTGCACCCCGGAAGAGGTTGAGGCTTACACCAAGATATTCAAAGAATTCTGTGATATTTTCTCTTGGTCCTATTCAGAAATGCCCAGACTTAATCTTGCTATTGTCGAACACCATCTCGATACATGGCCTAATGCCAATCCTATCTGTCAAAAGATGAGACCCATTAATCCTTCGAGACGAGAAGTTGTCAAAGCTTAAATCGATAAGCTCAAGCAGGCTGGTTTTATATATCCCATTGAATACACCACTTGGGTGTCCAATCTGATTCTTGTTCTCAAGAAACAAGGCACCATCCATGTCTGCACTGAATTTAGTGATCTAAACAAAGCTTGTCACAAAGACAACTTCCCCACACCATTCATTGACCAAATCATTGATGAGTGTGCAGGGCACGAGGTTCTATATTTTATGGATGGTTTCTCTGGGTACAGCCAAATTTTTATTTATCGTGTTGATCAACTTAAAACCGCATTCATTAGTTCATGGGGGATCTTTGCTTATCGAGTCATGCCATTCGGCCTTAAAAATGCAAGAGCCACTTTTCAGCGAGCTATGTATTACTTGTTACACCAATTTTTGGTCATCTAACCTATTATCATTAGATGGACCCAAGTATACCATGTAAGACCAATTTTACCCTAAGTAAAATTGCTTTCACTATGTAAAATAACTTAATAAAACACTTTTATTAGGTTGTTTATGGTCTAAAAAGGAAACCCCAAGGGGAAATATTAAACAAATCTATATTTGTTTGGTTTCCTGATGGAATAATTAATTAAATAGTAATTTAATTATTATTCCTCATCATATTTAACCCAAAACAAGGAAATTAATTAGATAAATCCTTATTTATCTTATTATTTTCTAGAAATAATTATTTAAACCTTATTTAAATAATATTCCTTGTTAAATTTGACTAAATCATTTATAAATGATTGAATAAATAATTATTTATTTAATTATCATTCAACCACTTCCTTAAAATGATAAATAAATCATTTATTTATTTATTATTTACAAATAAAGGGATTTGACCCAAGTCAAATTCCTTTCCCCTCCAACAAATATAATAAAATATTCCATAAAAGGTGCATCTAGATTTGGTTAATATTATTTTAATCATGCACCAAGATCTAGAATGACCTAATATTTTGCTATAAATAGAAGGGTTTTCCTACCATTCATCACCTTTTGTTGTCTCTTAGATCACTCTAGATCTATACTCTTGGTCTGACTTTGAGCCATTATCATTGTCATATTTTCTATTATTTGCTTTGTGAGCTCCCTTTGAGTTCTATGTTTGTCTGGGTTTTCTACACCAACAAGAGAGAGAAATTCTAGATCTAAAGTGCTGAGGACTTCCAAGAACCCATCCCATTGAGGAGAATTGGAAACACCTTTCTTGTTTTCCTCCCAGGTGCCATTAATATAATTTTTTTTCAAAAATATTGTTCTTGTCTTGTCTATTGGATGCATGGAGAAAAACCTTATTTTTACTACTTAATGTCTTTTTATGCATAGATCTGGATTTTTGCAGCATTTGTCTTGATCAACTAACTACTGATTTGAAGATATTAGTAGCCATCTTTTGTTGTTAGGTCTGTTTGTTATGCACAGCTAAAGTGGTCTTTTTTCGTACACTTCGAATAAAGATTCATACTAACATTACTGTTTCCATGACCTGGCTCATATTATCCTTGCTTATTTAGACGACCTTACTGTGCATTCTAAACATCGGGCATAGCACCTCCATGACCTGTGTATTGTCTTTCTCTGATGTCGCAAGTATAACATTCGCCTCAATCTGCTGAAGTGTGTCTTTTGTGTATCTACCAGCCATCTTCTAGATGTCATTGTGTCTAAAGATGGTATCACGCTTGACCCATTGAAATTTCAAGCCATTCTTGAGCTACCTATCCCTTGTAAATTACGCCAGTTACAAAGCCTCCAAGGCAAAGCTAATTTCCTTCGCCGGTTCGTACCTGACTATGCCACCACTGCGCATGGGTTCCTTAGACTCCTCCACTCTAATATCCCTTTTGTTTTGGATACCTATGCTCAAGAGTATTTCAATGCCCTAAAACATTCTCTCACGTCCGCTCCCTTGATTCTCCCACTTGAATTTGATAAGGATTTCATCCTGTATATCTTTGCTTCCACCCACTCAGTCGCTAGAGTCCTCATTCAGGAAGATGACAATGGAATTGAACATGTTATCTATTATGTCAGTAAGAACTTGGTAGGACCTCTTGTATCCTACTCACATGAAGAGAAATTAGCACTGGCTATCGGGTTATCGGTCTAGAAACTTCGTCATTACATTCTCATGCGTTCCACCAAGGTCGTGACTAATTCCAACTCTATGGCCTTCCTATTAAGTCATAGAATCATCAATGGGAAGTACGCCCTTTGGATCGTGATTCTCCAGGAATTCGATCTTGAATTTTTCACATGAAAAAGTAAGAAAGGTTTAGCCTTCGCTGAACTCATTTCTGAACTACCTACAGGTACGCAAGATCCCTAGTTAATGATAATTTCCCCAATGAAAATTTATTTTCCATTACTACCGATGACCCTTGGTATGGGGACATCCTCACTTATCTGTGAACCCAAAATTTTTCCCTCCTTCTTGACCATGATGCTCGACAATGTATCTGACACCAGGCCCCTCGCTACCTTCTTATCGGTGACAACCTTTATCGTCGTGGTGTATATTATGTTCTTCATCGTTGCCTCACACACACTGAAGTAGAGCAAGTCCTTAATGCCTGTCATAGTGGCGCTTGTGGTGGCCACCTCTCTAGTTTGGCCACTGCCCAGAAAATCATGCACGCTGGGTACTTTTGGCCTTATCTCTTTGGTGATTGCATTGAGACAGTAAAACACTGCCCCAATTGCCAACATTTTTCCTATAAAGATCGAGCCATTCCGGCTCCCCTCCATCCTGTCATCTCCACTGGCCCCTTCTGTAAGTGGGCCATAGACTTTATGGAGTGTTGACCGTCATTAGCTGGTAGCCACAAGTATATCATCGTGGCGGTTGACTATTTCACTAAATGGGTTGAGGCCATGCCAACGTCTAATAACACGGAAGCTACCGCAACCCTATTTTTCTTTAACCATGTGATCGCTCGATTCGGAGTTCCGAAACAATTGGTCTCAGACCATGGCTAACATTTTGAAGGTGAGATATGGCGTGAGCTATCCTCACTATTGGGCTTTGAGCACCAATATTCCTCCTCTTATTACCCCCAAGGTAATGGCCATTTTGAAGCATTCAATAAAATTCTTAAAACCATAATTCAACGGATGGTGGATAAGCAGAAAACCAACTGGCACCTTATACTCTTCCCTGCTTTGTGGGCCTATAGAAATTTTGTTAAAACCGCCACCGGGTTTACTCCTTTCCACCTTGTTTTTGGAGAGGAGGCAGTCTTACTGATCAAGTGTGAAATCCCTTCCCTTCATCTAACCGTCGAACTTCTCCCTCACACCCAACCTTTAGAAAAAATACTTATCATGATTGAACATGCTTCCAAAGACCATCGTGTTGCATTGCAAACCATTGAGGCGGCTAAGAAACACACCAAATCTCAATATGACCGAAAATTCCAACCTCGTACTTTTCATGAAGGTGATCTTGTTATGGTGTATGACTAGGCCCATGATGTCCTTGGTCATGGGAAGTTTGACTCATTATGGCTAGGACCTTACATCATCCGTAAGGATTTAGGTAAGGGGGCATATATATTAGAGGACTTCGAAGGCCATCCCCTTCCCAATCCTCACAATGCACTCTATCTAAAGAAATATACCCTTAGCATTTCCTTCCAGAAATGCATGTTTTATTTTCTTTAGGTAGCCATCTCATGCCTTTTAGTGATTTGATACTTCACCAGAACACATTTTTCTAAGAAGTGTCACTTCACCCCTCCTCAAAATCAAATTTATTCACTTGCAACACTCGTACTAGGGGCACCACTTTGCCCCCATACTTGTCCATGCTAGTGTTGACTTTCGTCATGAGTTACCATCTTGTATTCATGTTTTTATGGCCCCCATTGGACCTTTTTTGTGTGGCAACACCATCGAGTCACCCTTGTTTAGAGCATCCGAGTTGAGTCATCATTTCATTCATGGAGTCTATCCCGAGTCCCTTTGAATCCCGTTGTAGTCATCCATCCTCCAGTGCTTGGTCCCTCTCTCGTGTCGCATATTATGGCCTTCAGTCGCATTGTCCCCTATCACTCATGATATTGTGTCAGTCGCTGCCAAGTCATCCATGCCCTTTATGCTCTAACAAGGGAAGTCATTCGTTCGCTACTCAGTACTCCCCATTCCATCATCATCATTGGTGTCAGTCTGTTAGTCGCACTACTATTTTCTCTCGTGCCTTAGTTGAGGATCCCTTATTGCCTCACCTATGTGGACCTCCTTCTATCGACATCAGCTCATTCATTCCAAAAGACAGGTCTAGAGAGTAGTGTACCTTGGTTCCATCTTCCACTATTGTTCGGTGCCTCGAATCCGGCAAAGGGACTCCTTATTTCCCTTTGACTTGATTTTTTCTCAGCTCCAACTCCTTTCAGCATGATCAAGATCTGTATACTTGATGGTTTAGTGATGCAACAATTGATATCGATGATTCTCGGGTGTGTGAGATGTCTCAGCCCTCATGAGGGGGTGGCCCTATAGGTAGCCCCCCACATACCCGAATGACCTTTTCATCACAGCCTTTGATGCAGCTCCATACATTTGATGATGTCGGCCTTAGCCGCTTGTAGCGCCTTCTTTTTTGCATATATCAGTCAGATTTTCAGAGCCCTTTCTTGTTTTCAGGGGAATCTAGGTTTCATTTATATCTCATGTACTCAGATATTATTGTGCAAATCTTGGCTGATATCCCAAGGACAATATGTATGTGGGATTCATTAATTTTTTTTTTATATGGCTCATGATTATGCTAGCATGTATTATATTTGCCAGTTCTGTGGTTTAACAGACACCTTATTGTTTGTACTTTGCCTTGACATGCATAGGTATGCCTCCCCCGCTGCCTATAGCATAGGTACTTACTCATCAAAGAGACTTGTTGCACCTGTAAGTCTCGCCTCCTCAGGGTCTAGTTCTTTCAGCACTTTGGTCTACCTTATACTTATCTCTCTTTGACTTCCCCTTCGATGTCTAGTGATTGAGTTCTTTACAATGTACTTCAGTCATACAATGAGCTCCTAATGCTCACACGCTAGGGGGCAATCTGTTACACCATTTTTTGGTCATCTAACTTATTATCATTAGATGGACCCAAGTACACGATGTAAGACCAATTTTACCCTAAGTAAAATTTCTTTCACTATGAAAATAACTTAGTAAACCACCTTTATTAAGTTGTTTATGGTCTAAACAGGAAACCCCATGAGGAAATATTAAATAAATTTACATTTTTTTTATTTTCCTCAAAGAATAATTAGTTAAACAACAGTTTAATTAATATTCCTGGTTATATTTAACCCAAAACAAGGAACTTAATTAGATAAATCATTATTTATCTTATTATTTTCTAAGAATAATTATTTAAACCTTATTTAAATAATATTCTTTGTTAAATATGACTAAATCACCCTTAAATAATTAAATAAATCATTATTTATTTGATTATTACTCAACCACATCCTTAAAATGATAAATAAATCATTTATTTATTATTTACAAATAAAGGGATTTGACCCAAGTCAAATTCCTTTTCCCTCCAACAAATATAATAAAATATTCCATAAAAGTTGGATCTTGATTTGGTTAATAATGTTTTAATTATGCACCAATATCTAGACTAAATCAATATTTTGTTATAAATAGAAGGGTTTTCCCATTCATTTATCACTTTTTGTTGCCTAAATATCACTCTGGATCTATACTTTTGGTGTGAATATTGATCCACCATCATAGTCATATTTTGCAACCATTTTTGTCTGGGTTTTCTACACCATCAAGAGACAGGAATTATAGATCTTAAGTGTTGAGTATTTTCTGGAACCCATCCCATTGAGGAGAATAGGAAACACCCTCCTGTGTTTTCCTCCTAGGTGCCCCTAATACAAAATTCATTCAACATATTTTTGTCTTGTCTATTGGATGCATGGAGTAAATTTTTTTTTCTACTCTTTAATGTCTTCTAAGACATAGATCTAGATTTTTGCAGCATTTATATTGATCACCTAACTGCAGATTTAAAGATATTGGCAGTCATCTCTGCTATTAGGGTTGTTGGTTATGCACAGCTAAAGTGGTCTTTTTTCGTACGCTTGGAATTAAGATTCATAATAACACAGGGTTAGATTTCTCAAGGCTAAAACCAAAAAAACCCTAATGAGATTGAATAGGAAGGGATAATATGGATATATTGTAAAATTATTCATTGTTGGTCGAATCCATTTATCATAGGTAGATACATGAAGTCATCCAACCAAATTTTGAAATTTTGCAAATTTTGGGGGTTTAAGGCAAATTCTAAATTTTTGGAAATTTTGTCTCTTCCCGGAAACACAACAAAATTTTCTACGCTTTTTCTACAGGCCTCCAAACAGGAAAAAAATTATATTTATGGAAAGCTAATTAAATATGTAGAGAACCCATTTTTTCATATTTCGGGCTCAGGCTCAGTTTTCAAGGAATTTGCAAAAAATAGGTTAAAAATCACTTCTCTGCCTCATTTTCAGACGTTCGCTGCATTTTTGGGAGTGATATTGGGAGAAGGATATTTTACCAGGTTTAATGAAGCCAATTGTGTTTCTTGAACATCCAGGAGTCATCTACACTTGACCAGCTACTCAGAATAACTCTTATTTTCAAATTTAGATGATGGGAAGTTACCCAAAAAGGCCTTACAAGTTATTTTTTTTGCTTTTCGAAATTCCCTCATTAATCTTTGTAATTACCCTATGTAATTTTCATTTAACAGTTTCACCTTGGTAAATGTAAAAGGATAACTGTAAAAGGGTAAAGGGTTAAAATTGAATGAAAAAGGGATGGTAATATATTTAAACAGGTGCCTTTTACCTCTCATTAGTTCTTGGAGAGGATTTATCTAGCTGGTTAGCTAAAAGAGGAGATAGTTCATAAATTTGTTTAGTTGGAGAAAAAATTGGTTTCAGCTCCACAAAGCATGAATTCGACCCCTAGAGGCGGGTGAAGATTTTGTGACCTACATCTAAACTGTTTTGATTCATTGTTAAGGGATGTTGGGGAATCTATTGGAGCTATTGTTCATTGATCATTTTCTACAGTAATACAAAAACTAGTTGCAACACCTTTTAAGGAATTCATGTGGTATTATTGTTGGCCCTCAATTTTGATCAATTTTTCTGATTAAAGATACACCTAATTCCCATAATTTTCCACATTATATCATCCACATATTAATTTTTTTTACCTTATTATGTAGATTCAGGTAAATAAATTATGTTTTTCAATTTTTAGATATTTTTGTAAAAATTCAGTTTGAAGAATAGTTTTGGACAGAACTAAAAATTCCCATAATTTCTTCATAAAATTCATATATGTAGGACACCTGAGCATGAGATGAGCATGGATTTGGAAATATTTTTAACCACTGTTGAAAAATAATTTATTGGTTTGGTCAAACTAAGCTAAAACAGGCCCGATCAACATTGGTCAAACATGACCTATTTTTCAGGAATCCATAGAAAATAGGGTAGAAATAGTAGTTTTTGGGATTTTTCCATATTTTGTGTAGTTAATTGGATGAGTTCGACCTATATGGATGGGATTAGGATGAGATAATCCTATTACAGAAATTGTGGCATATTTTTTTTTATCATTTATCTATTTATACCAAGCTTATGAACCATTGAAATATGGAGAATTTGTATAATTTCATATTGAGACTTTTGAACTTTGTGAGTTAATTTGAGGAACCAGTTCCAACTTCTTTTTGATGTTCAATTTTGTGGGTGATGGACTGAGTTTGCAGTAGTTGATAATTTCTTCAAGTGTGCAAGGCAATGGTGGAGCCCCCACCACACCAAGCTAAGTACACTTCTTGGTTAATCTAGCTTAATTTTCCTCAACTAGTTTTGATTCAGATTTGTTCAATTAATTAGATGAATGATGATTTATTATATTTTTTGATGAATCTTGGTTTACTTCTAATCTGCATATGAAGGGAAAAACAAGTTTTTAAGTTAAACTCTCCTTCTATCTGATGCAAGAAAAATAACTAGAATTTATCTTTATTTTCCTTGTTGAGTTATTTTCTTATGTTTGTTAATGAATTTTGGTGTAATTATAATATGCATATGAAGGGAAAAATAAGCATTTAAGTTAAACTCTTCTTCTATATGATATAAGAAAAATAACTAAAATTCATTTTCTTTTCCTTTTTTAAAGCCATTTCCTGAATTTCTAGTCTTAAATACAATGGTAACAATGATGAATGAAATTGTGAAGACAGACAACATGGACCTCCTCAGTTAGGAGCCTCTTCTATTACTCTTTATGCATCATAAGCTATTTTACATCATTTAATTTATTTATCTTCATGAAAGTAGTACTATAGGGAAGGTCAAACATGATCTCCTAAGTTAGGAGCTGCTTCCCTCAAATATTACATATTGAATAAAAAAATTACTTACTTAGATTTTATATTTGTAATATGCATTTCCTTTAGTTTAAAAAATTTATCTTATAAACATTGAATACATATAAGATCCATATATTTTGAACATGTTTCCAAGTTTACAAACCCGGACTGATAATTAAATACTTGTGTTAGTTTACCGAGTAAATTGACCGAACATTTTTGGCGCAGTTGTTGGGGAAGCATACATTAACATAGTCAATTAGCAGATAAAAAAATATAAAAGAAAAAAAAAAGTGTTTTTATTTTAGTTATGTTTCTTTATTCCTAGAGATAGAGATCACAAAGGTAGATTCATTAAACAAAATCCCCCAACAATTCAACCATCCATAGGGGAAGGACCATGAGGACTAACAACACCAGTTGGTGGGAGACCAAATCTAGAGGAATTATAAGAAAAACAAATATCAGGACAAAGGTTGACTCTAATTGAAAGAAAAAAATTGTTAGCTTGGGAGATAAAAAGGAAGCAACCACCAAAAGAAACCCCTTTCATAGAAATAAAAAAGGAGACAATGAGACTAGTTGTTAAACAATTAGAGCAACCAGTTCTTGAAAAAATTAAGATAGTTGAGGAAACACCAAATCATCCTCGTATTGAAACATTACAAAAAACTGAAAAGGAAATGACTAAAGAAGGAGAAGGATCTAATATACCAGTTATGACTCCAGAACAAAGACTTTAATATGAGAAACAACAGAAGGAATGACAGAGAAAAAGAGAGGAAGACAGGAGAATACAATCGGAGAGAAAAGGAGAGGAATATGCAAAAAGAGAGTATGATAACAAAATACAACATGATATAGAACAAGACAATGATCAGGAAGCTACCTTTGGCTTCCCAATATTAGACACAAGAGAAATACTAGGAGAGGAAGTGAAAATGAAAAGCATTCCACCTTCTGTTTTGCCCAATTTTTATGGAATGTCAACAGAATATCCTGACTCATTTATGTTTGAATTTGATATCTTATGTCAAATTTATGGATACACTAATGACACACATACACTTTGTCTCTTTCCTGCTACTTTGAAAGTGGAAGCACTAAAATGGTTTATGGGTTTAGGATAACATATCATTGCTTCTTGGGATGACATGAAGAGGTTTTTTCTCTAAAAGTAATTGGCCTATTGCAGGGCTAGAGACTCAAAAGAAGATGTTTTCATAATAACACAACAAGAAGTTGAAAGTTTGGAAGAGTACTTAGAAATATTTATCTACAATCTACAAAAATCCAAACAAAATTCTATGAATCTCGATACCATTCGCACAATTTTTCTTAAAGGTATCAGATATGAATACTTAGATATTCTCAATGTGATTGGAAAAGGAGATAGCTCAAACTTTTCATTTGATGAGGTTTTTTAACTATGTCAAAATTATTATTGGGTAAGAGAAAAAAGTGGAAAATGGGATGTTACATCAAGAGCTGTTGAAAAGTCAACAAGAAATGTGTGTCTAATTTAATTTTCCCTTAATTAAATTGGACAATAAATTTTAATCTTATCTCATAATCACTTGTAATAGTTAACTGAGTGTGATAGACTCAGTTATCTCATGAATTTCGAGTTGAGGGTGGTTGGTGAGGCATGTAGAGTGATTCTCTTTGTTTTAGAGTCCAAGTTGCAGTTAGTGTATTAGTTTAATGCATGAGAAATCAGTTAAATCAATTAAATGAGTTAAAGTCAATATAAATAGTTGTAACTGAGTGTTGCACTAGTGAGAGGTCAAGTGAATTAAACCTGATTTAATTCACATGCAATGATCTTTCAAGTGACTAATGATTTACTATTAATAGTTGCATGCATGTTAGTTCTCATGAAGACCAAGTTGAGACAAAGGATAAAGGGATGTTAACTATCATTTGTATTATTATAAAACTGCCCAGATGCAGTTAAAATACCATAGGATTCCATGAGAATCACGCAGTTTTGGAAGGATGAAATTCTTGAATAATAGGGATTTAATTCTAATAGGATTGGGTAAGCAAGGTAGGCTGAGAAGAGGCATGAAATTGGCTTAGTGTTGGTCTATTTATTTCAGATCAGTGTAAGACAACTAGTAGAGTGCAACAGACTCTTGTGAGAAGAGTGCTTTGTATTGTTTCATGATTCCTTAGTTTAATATACAATAGAGATAGAGGGGTTTTGAGTAGAAATATTTCCCTAGGAAAAATATTCATGTTGCGAACTGATTTTCTTCTTTCTCTTACTTGGTGTGATTGTGTGATCGTGTTTAATTTCCGCAAATTAATTGTAGAAGGATTCAATATCTTGCTTTAGTACATTGCATGGTTGGATTAAATCCATTGGTATACACATTCTTTGTATAATTTATACACGGTATTAGAGCACCAGAAATCACTGTAGTAGAGAATAAATTGAGTTTGTGTTGAACAACATTCGAATTTGCAAAAATTTTCTTTGGTGTGATAGGGTGATCAAGATGGCTTTCAATGGATTAAGATTTGAATATGCACTTGAGGTAAATTCTAATTATATTGCATGGACAGACAAAATGGAGGCAGTTATGGAGGACAAAGGGTTGAAAGAATTAATTGATAATGATATTCCCAAGCCCGCAGCGATAGACGATGCTCTTCTTGATGCTTGGAAAAATAAGGTTGCAAAGGCGAGGAGGATATTATTAGAGGGAGTTAGAGATCACATTGTCTCGAGTCTCCATGGCAAGGTGACTCCATATTTAATGTGGAAGACCTTGATATATATGTTCCATAATAGTAGTGACCACAAAAAATTGGCACTAAAGGACAAGCTCAGGAAAATCAAAATGGAGAAAGGTGATGCTATTCTGAAATACTTGACCAAGCTCATCCAATGTCAAAATGAGCTTGGAAGTGTCAGGATTACTGTAGCGGATGATGACTTGGTGAGCCTAACACTTCTAGGACTTCCTAGGAGTTGGCATAGTTATTAGTACTCTGTTAATGGGAGAAAGAAGCTACTAGATTGAGAGCGACGTTGGTCATTTGGTACGACAAGAATTCAGGAAGAATACGAGGGATGGATCCTCATCCAAGATAGATGATGAGGAAAATTGTGCCTTGAATGGTAAGGAAAAGAAGGGGAAGATAAATAAATCCTATTCCAAACCTAATACTGGAAAAGAAGGAAAGAAGTGTGACATGTCCAGAGTGAAATTTTTTCAGTATCACTATCATGGACATTATGCCACTAATTGTTCACATAATAAGAAGAACAACAAGAAGGCTTCAGGATCTGCAGCGGGTGATTATTTGTTAGGTCCCTATATCACTAGTATAGACCCTTATTGTTGTTATTGTAACCCCCTTATTTTTATTATTGTACCCCTATAACCCCCATATTGTTATTATTGTGCCCTTAAATTATTATTGTTAGGTCAGCTAGGATTACATCGTGGCCCCATGGACTCCTATATAGAAAGGAGGTCTTGTAATTTGAATCATCCAAGAATTGTCGATTCATGTAATGTATTGGAGGTCTCCCCCTCAAAGTGGCTTATTTCTAAGGTGTTGATATCTATTTTCTTCTATTTTTGGAGCTGGTTTCACAACATTTGGTATCAGAGCTTTGGATTCTAGGGTTTTCACTGCTTCAAACCGGTCATCGTGGAATTTTAACTATAAATTTTTTTCTACAAAGGTTCAGAAGCTGAAATATTTAGAGTGTGAAGCCAAAATACTAAGGAACATTTTTGCAAATTTCATAGCTTGGTTCGCAATATTTTCGGAGATATGATCCATGGAAGCTATGGTTTTTTGCATGCTCCTGAATTTAACCTAAACAGGTCATCGCGACATGTTCGCTATAACTTTTTTTCTACAAAGGTTCAGAAGCTGAAATTTTTAGAGAGTGAAGCCAAACTCTCGAGGAACATCGTCGAAACTTTTGAGATCTTGGTTCACAATATTTTCATATATTTTATCTATGGAAGTTAGGTATGTTTCAGGCTCTTGAATTTCATCTCAAAGACGTTATCATTGGAAACTCTTCATAACTCTCTCTCTAAGCATCAGATTGGAATTCTGTAAAAAGTGGCCACAAGTACATGGAATTTAGTTTCCTGCCTATCAATTTTAGATCCAAAGGAGGAAACATTGACATGTGGCAAGTCGTACAAGTTTTCTCTACTTAACCAGTCCATAATTGAGTCATTGTGGGGGATTGGACATAAATTTTCCTTGAAGAATCCAAATCAGGTCACACCTATGACATTTGAAAGAAGCTTAAGAGGGATACTACAAGGACAAATTTAAGATATTGAGAATATACAATTATTGAGATAATTCAATTTCAATATAGAGCTCCTCAAATTCAAGTAAAAGGTGTGTATTTTGTTTTCCTGAATTGCATAAGTCTTGTTTGAAGAATCAAGTTGAATTGATTCCAAGGGAATATTGTAGATTAGATATCAGTATTGGATTCTAAAATGGCCCCTAAAAATAATTCAACACCAATTAAGCCTTTAGAAGGCTCTACTATGACTCATGAAGGAAAAGAATTGCAACATGACATATCAAAATTATAAGAGCAAGTGGAACAAATTTCGCTCTCGCAAAGAGCAACAAAAAATGACATGGAAGTTTTGAAGAAAGACATGGAAACTAAGATGTATGGTTTGAAGAAAGGCATGGAATCTAATATAGATGGCATGGAAGTTGGCATGGAATCTAATATGGATGACATGGAAACTAATATCGATGAAAAAATGGAAAACATGAAGAATGATATAAAAGAAGACATGGAAGGTTTGACAAAGTTGATACAAGAAATGTTTTCTAATGGTGAAAATATAGTAGAGGAAACTCATGATGAGAATAAAATAAATGTTAATAGTGATTTCATAAACTCTAATGTTGGCGGGAAGAACC